>JAMYXO010000364.1:0-50694 GCA_033310375.1 Conus canariensis | reverse complement strand
CTCTCTCACTAACACAGACACACGCGCACGCGCGCACACACACACACACACACACAAAACACACACACCATCATCATTATCATCACCACCACCGCCACCGCCATTGAGAACGGAGTACATAAGAGAAATATTTTTAAATCACTGCTTAATTCATTTAATGAAAGGAAACATAGGCACAAATATTCTGTGCATTTTCCTACTGCTGCTGTGCTAGTTTTAGCTGTTCATTTGACATTAGGCCTCAAAAGCATCGTCAGGCAAGGTCACTTGTTGAAATTTGAAATTAAGATTGAACAGGAACAATTTGGTTATTAAATAAAAATTATTGGAAACTAAACATTGGAAGTCATACAAACTACATCTGTAGCATGTAAATGAATCTAAGCAGGAATTCTAATTGGGTGAAAAATGCTAGACACCTACTCCTCTCATCGGCATGACCCCCACCATCATCCCGGTTTGTGATGTTTTGGTCGCCAAAGGAAAACAAAATAGTTTTCAAAAGCATGATTGTAATATATTTAAATTGTGATGTAAAACTGTTGGGGGAAAAGGTGTATAAAGTCATTGTCTATTGAAGGTTTTCAATGAAATCCTTATCATGTCCATAGTTATTTGTGGAAAGCTTATGCAAAGGTTATGTGCTGAAATGGGTGAGAAAGAGATGTGTTTTCATAATGTGTGATGGTAACTGACAATCTGTTTTCTGTGTCTCTTTGACAGCAAGGAAGCGCAGAGCATCGAGAGACATTGCTCTGGCAGAAAGTGCTCCGCCAAGAAAACGCCGCCGTCTCAACGAAGATGGTAAGAATTGGCCATTGTTACAGCAGGCTTAATTAGCTGGACTGGAAATGAAAGTTGCGACAGCTTATCAGTGATAATGCAGAGCATCGAGTCTCTCCAGCACACTTGAGTGTCTTGCTATTTGATTTGTCTGTAATAAGTTGACCACAACAAGGAATGTCATGGCAAATGCCATTTCCACAGTTCGGAGTACCTAAAAAAAAAGGTAAAAGTGAAATGAGTTATTGTTATCATTCATTGACTAAATCTTGATGATAAATGATGCATTTTATTTAAGCCACACACACAGTGATGCACACACGAACACACACACACACACACACACACAGATACACACACACGTACACATGTACATACACAACTCACATGTACACACACATGAACACACACACACACACACACACTGTATGCTCACACACAGGAACACACAACACACACACACACACTCGCTCACTGACTAACACAGACACAAGTATGCACTCACACGCATGCACGCACGCACGCACGCACACACACACACACACACTCACACACACAGACACACTCTCACACACACGCACTTGTCCACACACACACACATATTGACTCACACACACAGACACATATTTACAGACAGACACACACACACACACCACACACACATATTTACACACATATATATTTACACACACACTGATCAGCAGCAGCATTCTTTGTTACCAACCCCAAAGTTGTAGCCTTGGTCCTACTTACTCTACTCCCTCCCATCCCCTCTCCCACAAGTCAAGTCTGAGACAGTCAATGTCTGTTCTGTTTCCTGTCATGAAGACATGAAGTATTGAGGGCCAGTCTTGACTGCTTTCAGGTGTGCCTGACTCCCAAATTAGTCTTCCAGTTGAGGCAGCTGCAGACCCAGTGGCTGAATTGAAGACTCAAGGTATGCACTGAGGGTTAAGAGTCTGTTAACGTAAGGTTCCGTCTTGGAGGTGTAATCCTTTCTTCCCAACTGTTTGAGACCTTATAGCCTTACTGTACGCTGTGCCATGATATTTGGACGAGTGAATGCTTTGGATTCTTCTTTTTTTTGTTTTTTGAGAAAAAATCTGTTTTATCGCTGCCTGGAGTGTCTTGAACTGTCTGGCGCTTAGCTTTTGCTGTATGAAAAATATGTCTCCTAGATGACTGTGTGTGTGTTCCTGTGTGTGTCTGTGCGAATTGTGACCATATTGTTGTACGGATGTGCAGATAGGAGATATATGTTGCCCAAACTGATTTTGCCATAGAAAGACTGTCTCACAATACAATGTCCTCCCTCCCCTCCTCCCTCCACCCACCTCTCTGTTCAGAATGCGACGGAAAAAAAAGTCATCTGGTCATTGAAAACTGTCAGTTTTGAAACAAGAGCTATAATCATACAGTTTAATGCAGACTTTCACTACAGGCTGCAAATAGAATGGGACAGATCTATACATAAACAACTACCAAGAAGACTGAAAATACTCAGCATGCGACATGGTCTAGGATGAAACTCCGTTTCTGGTCAGCTGCTTCAGGTACTAGCTACTAACAGTGAAACCAAGAGAACAGCTATCAATATGTATACGAGACGCAAACTTGTATATACTATACCCAAGTGAAATGCTTAGCAATGATGATCTACAACACCATATTGTAAACTATATTCATATTAACGAGACGCAAACTTGTATATACTATACCCAAGTGAAATGCTTAGCAATGATGATCTACAACACCATATTGTAAACTATATTCATATTAGCAGGAACACGGAAAGACAATACTGACTACTTATTTACGCCTGATAGATAATGGTCTAAACATTGATTATGATCTGTCAAAATGTTACTGCCATGTTGTGTCTATAGACATTAAGGTTTCTTGAGATAATTCAAGTCTTACAGTTACACACACACGCGCACACACACACACACACACACAACACACACTCTAGATGGGTTAACACTTGAGTATGTGCACTTGCTAAAATTCTATGTTGAATAACAAGTTCAAATGGAATTACCATATTGATTATCTCTTAAAGAATATGAGAAAGACACCAGTTTTGTTTGCCTAGTATTAAAAAAAAAAATTCGTTTCTTGAAATACTTAGCAATCAAAACTGGTGTCCAGATGTAAAAACATTGAAACACCTAGCAATGTTATTAGTTTGTTCCAAGTTATCATATGCTCGAGATACTTCCTTTAGTGTCCTTTTTTTAGTGTGCCCAAACATTCGGCACCAAAATTAGAAAGTGTTTACAGCAAAGTCTTTGAATTGTGGCTTGCAGTCCCAGTGCGTACATCTACTATTGAAACATAGAAAAAATCTGTGGTTTACCATTAAACAGGATAAACAAGGTGAAAATCATAAGTGAAAATATCTAAGTTATTTTCAATATATTGCTTTTTGCTTTTTAAGGTTTTTGTTCGTTTAAACAGTTTGGAAATGTGCGCACAGATTAGAAGTCATCATTAAAAGGGCTTAAAGGTTGTGTAAAGAAAGAAAATTACATCTCTGCCTTTACCTAACACATGAACATGTATTTTTACACACACACACGCATACTACATTCTGTCCGTGTCATGAGCACCCAGTCATTTGACATGGAAATTAGCTGGGATTATGAGTAATCAGTTTCTCCTGAGGAAGGGACAGCCTTATCAACATGTCCTTTTACTGGCTTTGAAGATTCTGATTAAACTGGTATTGGGGTGGGGGGTGTTTGTTGACTGGCAGTCTTTTTTCTTCTCTGTTTTTTAAAGCGGAGAGAGATGGGGGTGGGGGGGGAGAAGAAGAAGGGGTGGATGTGTGGAGGGATGTTTTAAGATAGAAATTTATAACAAGGATTTCTTTAAAGAATCATTTGAAATCTGTTAGTGCATTTATAGTTTTGTGGTGTGCAAATTTAGTTCTTCAATTGGAAAGTTGCAAAACCTTATAGTTCTCTTTTTTTCCTGTTAAAGTCCAGCCAGTTAAACTGATTGAAAACTAAGTTCTTGATGAGAAAAAAACTGTGCAGGTGCTCTCTGAAATGGAGGGCTTGGTCCAGTACAGGAGATGGCATTCTTTGTCGCTGTGCAGTGGTTAACACTACTGATTCTGAGCTGAAAGGTCTTTGGGTTAATTCTTATCACAGCTGTTCATTTTAAGATTTTTGCGTCCCGATGGGCTCTGCCCTGAGTCGAGTTTGCTTTGGGCTCAGTTGGGAAGGCTTGAATTGATGGAAGCGTCTCAGAGAGAGTGCTTGAATTTCCAGACCCACACTGCTGGTATGTGATGGGCCTGGATGACACTAAGATGTGTTATGACAGTAAGCTGAGAGGACAGCTCTGTGTTGCAGTCTCAAAGCAAAAATGGAACTCCAGTGCGCCATTGTTAGCATCCTCTTTGATCATCATCAAGTAGTCTCGTATTCTTTGGCCTTTTAATGCCTTGCTGTCGTGGTGACCTTGGTTTTGATTTGCTCTCCACTGCTGCGTCCTTGATGAGTTTATATTGGGGTTGCTCACACTGGCAAGTTGAAAGGATTGTGAGAGGGACATGGTAACAATCCATAGGAGAGAAATGCTGACTCCTGGCTTCAAAACTGTTTATTGTCATGGGTGTGGGAGCCTAGTAGGTGGTTTCCTGTCAAAGATGGATCAGAATAGATGCCACTGACGCAACCAAAGTGATTTGGCAGTAGTGCAGTGTTTTTGATGGGTTGGCTTATGGCAGTTTGACATGGACTTCTCCTTGTGGACTGCCAGTGGCAGTTTGACATGGACTACTCCCTATGGACTGCCAGTGGCAGTTTGACATGGACATCTCCTTGTGGACTGCCAGTGGCAGTTTGACATGGACATCTCCTTGTGGACTGCCAGTGGCAGTTTGACATGGACTACTCCTTGTGGACTGCCAGTGGCAGTTTGACATGGACATCTCCTTGTGGACTGCCAGTAGCAGTTTGACATGGACTACTCCCTATGGACTGCCAGTGGCAGTTTGACATGGACTCTCCTTGTGGACTGCCAGTGGCAGTTTGACATGGACATCTCCTTGTGGACTGCCAGTGGCAGTTTGACATGGACACTCCTTGTGGACTGCCAGTGGCAGTTTGACATGGACTACTCCTGTGGACTGCCAGTGGCAGTTTGACATGGACTCTCCTGTGGACTGCCAGTGGCAGTTTGACATGGACATCTCCTTGTGGACTGCCAGTGGCAGTTTGACATGGACTACTCCTGTGGACTGCCAGTGGCAGTTTGACATGACTCTCCTTGTGGACTGCCAGTGGCAGTTTGACAGGACTACTCCTGTGGATGCCAGTGCAGTTTGACATGGACTCTCCTGTGGACTGCCAGTGCAGTTTGACATGACTACTCCCTGTGACTGCCAGTGGCAGTTTGACATGGACTCTCCCTGTGGACTGCCAGTGGCAGTTTGACATGGACATCTCCTTGTGGACTGCCATGGCAGTTTGACATGGACACTCCTGTGGACTGCCAGTGGCAGTTTGACATGGACTACTCCCTGTGGACTGCCGTGGCAGTTTGACATGGACACTCCCTGTGGACTGCCAGTGCAGTTTGACATGGACTACTCCCTGTGGACTGCCAGTGGCAGTTGACATGGACTACTCCTTGTGGACTGCCAGTGCAGTTTGACATGGACACTCCTTGGACTGCCATGGCAGTTTGACATGGACTACTCCTTTGGACTGCCAGTGGCAGTTTGACATGGACTACTCCTTGGACTGCCAGTGGCAGTTTGACATGGACTCTCCTTGTGGACTGCCAGTGGCAGTTTGACATGGACATCTCCTTGTGACTGCCAGTGCAGTTTGACATGGACATCTCCTTGTGACTCCATGCAGTTTGACATGGACATCCCTGTGGACTGCCAGTGGCAGTTTGACATGGACTCTCCTTGTGGACTGCCAGTGGCAGTTTGACATGGACTCTCCTGTGGACTGCCAGTGGCGTTTGACATGGACATCTCCTTGGACTGCCAGTGGCAGTTTGACATGGACATCTCTTGTGGACTGCCAGTGGCAGTTTGACATGGACTCTCCTGTGGACTGCCAGTGGCAGTTTGACATGGACTACTCCTTGTGGACTGCCAGTGGCAGTTTGACATGGACATCTCCTGTGGACTGCCAGTGGCAGTTTGACATGACTACTCCTTGTGGACTGCCAGTGGCAGTTTGACATGGACACTCCTTGTGGACTGCCAGTGCAGTTTGACATGGACTACTCCTGTGGACTGCAGTGGCAGTTTGACATGGACACTCCTTGTGGACTGCCAGTGGCAGTTTGACATGGACATCCCTGTGGACTGCCAGTGGCAGTTTGACATGGACTACTCCTTGTGGACTGCCAGTGCAGTTTGACATGGACATCTCCTTGTGGACTGCCAGTGCAGTTTGACATGGACTCTCCTGTGGACTGCCAGTGCAGTTGACATGGACATCTCCCTGTGGACTGCCAGTGGCAGTTTGACATGGACATCTCCTGTGGACTGCCAGTGGCATTTGACATGGACACTCCTGTGGACTGCCAGTGGCAGTTTGACATGGACATCTCCTTGTGGACTGCCAGTGGCAGTTTGACATGGACATCTCCTTGTGACTGCCAGTGCAGTTTGACATGGACATCTCCTTGTGGACTGCCAGTGGCAGTTTGACATGGACTACTCCTTGTGGACTGCCAGTGGCAGTTTGACATGGACATCTCCTTGTGGACTGCCAGTGGCAGTTTGACATGGACTACTCCTTGTGGACTGCCAGTGGCAGTTTGACATGGACATCTCCTTGTGGACTGCCAGTGGCAGTTTGACATGGACTCTCCTTGTGGACTGCCAGTGGCAGTTTGACATGGACATCTCCTTGTGGACTGCCAGTGGCAGTTTGACATGGACACTCCTTGTGACTGCAGTGGCAGTTTGACATGGACTCTCCTGTGGACTGCCAGTGGCAGTTTGACATGGACTCTCCTTGTGGACTGCCAGTGGCAGTTTGACATGGACATCTCCTGTGGACTGCCAGTGGCAGTTTGACATGGACTACTCCTGTGGACTGCCAGTGGCAGTTTGACATGGACATCTCCCTGTGGACTGCCAGTGGCAGTTTGACATGGACTACTCCTTGTGGACTGCCAGTGGCAGTTTGACATGGACATCTCCTTGTGGACTGCCAGTGGCAGTTTGACATGGACTACTCCTTGTGGACTGCCAGTGGCAGTTTGACATGGACTACTCCTTGTGGACTGCCAGTGGCAGTTTGACATGGACACTCCTTGTGGACTGCCAGTGGCAGTTTGACATGGACATCTCCTTGTGGACTGCCAGTGGCAGTTTGACATGGACATCTCCTTGTGGACTGCCAGTGGCAGTTTGACATGGACATCTCCTTGTGGACTGCCAGTGGCAGTTTGACATGGACTACTCCTTGTGGACTGCCAGTGGCAGTTTGACATGGACATCTCCTTGTGGACTGCCAGTGGCAGTTTGACATGGACATCTCCTTGTGGACTGCCAGTGGCAGTTTGACATGGACATCTCCTGTGGACTGCCAGTGGCAGTTTGACATGGACATCTCCTTGTGGACTGCCAGTGGCAGTTTGACATGGACATCTCCTGTGGACTGCCAGTGGCAGTTTGACATGGACATCTCCTTGTGGACTGCCAGTGGCAGTTTGACATGGACATCTCCTTGTGGACTGCCAGTGGCAGTTTGACATGGACATCTCCTTGTGGACTGCCAGTGGCAGTTTGACATGGACTACTCCTTGTGGACTGCCAGTGGCAGTTTGACATGGACATCTCCTTGTGGACTGCCAGTGGCAGTTTGACATGGACATCTCCTTGTGGACTGCCAGTGGCAGTTTGACATGGACTCTCCTGTGGACTGCCAGTGGCAGTTTGACATGGACACTCCTGTGGACTGCCAGTGGCAGTTTGACATGGACTATCTCCTTGTGGACTGCCAGTGGCAGTTTGACATGGACATCTCCCTGTGGACTGCCAGTGGCAGTTTGACATGGACATCTCCTTGTGGACTGCCAGTGGCAGTTTGACATGGACATCTCCTTGTGGACTGCCAGTGGCAGTTTGACATGGACATCTCCTTGTGGACTGCCAGTGGCAGTTTGACATGGACATCTCCTTGTGGACTGCCAGTGGCAGTTTGACATGGACATCTCCTTGTGGACTGCCAGTGGCAGTTTGACATGGACATCTCCTTGTGGACTGCCAGTGGCAGTTTGACATGGACTCTCCTTGTGGACTGCCAGTGGCAGTTTGACATGGACACTCCTGTGGACTGCCAGTGCGTTTGACATGGACTCTCCTGTGGACTGCCAGTGGCAGTTTGACATGACTCTCCTGTGGACTGCCAGTGGCAGTTTGACATGGACATCTCCTGTGGACTGCCAGTGCAGTTTGACGGACACTCCTTGTGGCTGCCAGTGGCAGTTTGACATGGACATCTCCTTGTGACTGCCAGTGGCAGTTTGACATGGACATCTCCTTGTGGACTGCCAGTGCAGTTTGACATGGACTCTCCTTGTGACTGCCAGTGGCAGTTTGACATGGACATCTCCTTGTGGACTGCCAGTGGCAGTTTGACATGGACATCTCCTGTGGACTGCCAGTGGCAGTTTGACATGGACATCTCCTGTGGACTGCCAGTGGCAGTTTGACATGGACTCTCCTTGTGGACTGCCAGTGGCAGTTTGACATGGACACTCCTTGTGGACTGCCAGTGCATTTGACATGGACATCTCCTGTGGACTGCCATGGCAGTTTGACATGGACACTCCTTGTGGACTGCCAGTGGCAGTTTGACATGGACACTCCTGTGGACTGCCAGTGGCAGTTTGACATGGACTACTCCTGTGGACTGCCAGTGGCAGTTTGACATGGACATCTCCTTGTGGACTGCCAGTGGCAGTTTGACATGGACATCTCCTGTGACTGCCAGTGGCAGTTTGACATGGACATCTCCTGTGGACTGCCAGTGGCAGTTTGACATGGACATCTCCTTGTGGACTGCCAGTCAGCATTTGACCATGGACATCTCCTGTGGACTGCCAGTGGCAGTTTGACATGGACATCTCCTGTGGACTGCCAGTGGCAGTTTGACATGGACATCCTGTGGACTGCCAGTGGCAGTTTGACATGGACTACTCCTGTGGACTGCCAGTGCAGTTTGACATGGACATCTCCTTGTGGACTGCCAGTGGCAGTTTGACATGGACACTCCCTGTGGACTGCCAGTGGCAGTTTGACATGGACATCTCCTGTGGACTGCCAGTGGCAGTTTGACATGGACTACTCCTGTGGACTGCCAGTGGCAGTTTGACATGGACATCTCCTTGTGGACTGCCAGTGGCAGTTTGACATGGACTCTCCTGTGGACTGCCATGCAGTTTGACATGACATCTCCTTGTGGACTGCCAGTGCAGTTTGACATGGACATCTCCTGTGGACTGCCAGTGCAGTTTGACATGGACTACTCCTTGTGGACTGCCAGTGGCAGTTTGACATGGACATCTCTTGTGGACTGCCAGTGCAGTTTGACATGGACATCTCCTTGTGGACTGCCAGTGGCAGTTTGACATGACTCTCCTGTGGACTGCAGTGGCAGTTGACATGGACATCTCCTTGTGGACTGCAGTGGCAGTTTGACATGGATCTCCTGTGGACTGCCATGTTGCAGTTTGACAGGATTCATCACTGTGACTGCAGTGGCAGTTTGACATGGACATCCCTGTGGACTGCCAGTGGCAGTTTGACATGGACATCTCCTTGTGGACTGCCAGTGGCAGTTTGACATGGACATCTCCTTGTGACTGCCAGTGCAGTTTGACATGGACATCTCCTTGTGGACTGCCAGTGGCAGTTTGACATGGACATCTCCTGTGGACTGCCAGTGGCAGTTTAACTGGACATCTCCCTGTGGACTGCCAGTGGCAGTTTGACATGGACATCTCCTGTGGACTGCCAGTGGCAGTTTGACATGGACATCTCCTGTGGACTTGCCAGTGGCAGTTTGACATGGACATCTCCTTGTGGACTGCCAGTGGCAGTTTTGACATGGACATCTCCTGTGGACGCCAGTGGCAGTTTGACATGGACATCTCCTGTGGATGCCAGGCAGTTTGACATGGACTACTCCTTGTGGACTGCCAGTGGCAGTTTTGACATGGACATCTCCTTGTGGACTGCCAGTGCAGTTTGACATGGACTACTCCCTGTGGACTGCCAGTGGCAGTTTTGACATGGACATTCCTTGTGGACTGCCAGTGGCAGTTTGACATGGACATCTCCTTGTGGACTGCAGTGGCAGTTTGACATGGACTACTCCTTGTGGACTGCCAGTGGCAGTTTGACATGGACATCTCCTTGTGGACTGCCAGTGCAGTTTGACATGGACATCTCCCTGTGGACTGCCAGTGGCAGTTTTGACATGGACATCTCCCTGTGGACTGCCAGTGGCAGTTTGACATGGACATCTCCCTGTGGACTGCCAGTGGCAGTTTGACATGGACATCTCCCTGTGGACTGCCAGTGGCAGTTTGACATGGACATCTACTCCTGTGGACTGCCAGGGGCAGTTTGACATGGACATCTCCCTGTGGACTGCCAGTGGCAGTTTGACATGGACATCTCCTGTGGACTGCAGTGGCAGTTTGACATGGACATCTCCTGTGGACTGCCAGTGGCAGTTTGACATGGACATCTCCTTGGGACTGCCAGTGGCAGTTTGACATGGACATCTCCTGTGGACTGCCAGTGGCAGTTTGACATGGACATCTCCTGTGGACTGCCAGTGGCAGTTTGACATGGACATCTCCTTGTGGACTGCCAGTGGCAGTTTGACATGGACATCTCCTTGTGGACTGCCAGTAGCAGTTTGACATGGACATCTCCCTGTGGACTGCCAGTGGCAGTTTGACATGGACATCTCCCTGTGGACTGCCAGTGGCAGTTTGACATGGACATCTCCTTGTGGACTGCCAGTGGCAGTTTGACATGGACATCTCCTTGTGGACTGCCAGTGGCAGTTTGACATGGACATCTCCTTGTGGACTGCCAGTGGCAGTTTGACATGGACATCTCCCTGTGGACTGCCAGTGGCAGTTTGACATGGACATCTCCCTGTGGACTGCCAGTGGCAGTTTGACATGGACATCTCCTTGTGGACTGCCAGTGGCAGTTTGACATGGACATCTCCCTGTGGACTGCCAGTGGCAGTTTGACATGGACATCTCCCTGTGGACTGCCAGTGGCAGTTTGACATGGACATCTCCCTGTGGACTGCCAGTGGCAGTTTGACATGGACATCTCCCTGTGGACTGCCAGTGGCAGTTTGACATGGACATCTCCTTGTGGACTGCCAGTGGCAGTTTGACATGGACATCTCCCTGTGGACTGCCAGTGGCAGTTTGACATGGACATTCCTTGTGGACTGCCAGTGGCAGTTTGACATGGACTACTCCCTGTGGACTGCCAGTGGCAGTTTGACATGGACTACTCCCTGTGGACTGCCAGTGGCAGTTTGACATGGACATCTCCTTGTGGACTGCCAGTGGCAGTTTGACATGGACTACACCTTGTGGACTGCCAGTGGCAGTTTGACATGGACATCTCCTTGTGGACTGCCAGTGGCAGTTTGACATGGACTACACCTTGTGGACTGCCAGTGGCAGAGCTGTGTAACAAGCCAGGCTGTGACTGTAGACAGAGAGGCAGAATGAGCAACATGGGCAGGATGACGGTCAGATGGAATGAAAAATGAACCACAAAACCAAAAAAAAAAAAAGAAAATATATTTTCAAAACGAGATGAATGAGGGCAGAAAATGAAGCAAATTTTGAAAAGAAAGAGTATTACTGCTGCCAGACACAATACAAACAGATCACAGGATGAAACACAATGCAGTTCGACAAATTTTAGGATATGAAAACAAACAGTATGCAGCCACTTCTCATATTTGGTGCAAAATGGGTGTTGGATGGAAATATTTTCACACAAAAAAAAAGAGAAAGAGAGAAAAGGTTTCGCTATGGCCATGGCTGGATAATTGAAATGGAGATACATTTGAAATGTGATGCAAAACAAAAAATGCTATGTTGGACGTCAAATAAGACATTACAATACTGTTCAAATGAAACATTCAAGACAGGCAGATGGTGACAAGTTCAGGAACCAAGGCACAATAGCCAACAAAGGAGGCACAGAGGGCACAACATGGGAGTTTCTTCCCTTTTATTTCCCTTCCCTAGCTGGAAGCTCACACAAGGAATGCACACCAAGAACAGTCATCAGGAACGCACACCAAGAACACATCAGGAACGCACACCAAGAACGCTCACTAGGAGCGCGCACTCTCTCTGTTAGGTAACTTATATATATAGCGGAGAACCTGACCACAAAACCAACACAGTGTTGAAGACCAAACGGCCTTGCGAGGCGAGAACTGGCACCAATGAATGCTATCTGTGTTGTCTAGCTCGCCATCTGTTCAAAGTATTCAAATGTATTTACTATTGTTGAAAACCTTAGAACCCAGGGAATAAGAGGAAGCATGTCACATTTGATGACTTTGCTGCTGTATTGAATTATAGGTCATTAAAGTCAGACACTGAACCCATTTTTAACGAGTTTATATCATATTTTTCTCTATTGCGATAACAATTACTGAACAGCGTGCAAGGATTTTATAGTGAATGAATAGCAGATATCTTACTCTTTTCACACATATAAATTTGATTATCTAAGACTGTGTCCGAGCGGAGAACTTTGTCTTTGAAAATGGATTCAAAACACAACTGGCTTTTCTCCTGCTTGGCTGTCTACATGAGCTTTTGATATGATTCTCGATTAAAAATTACTCTGTTGAAACGGACTACCAGATAATAATTTTTAAACATTTTCAATCGTATGTATCACAGAAGTGGAGTCAAAACAAGATTTTGGTCGAGAAGTCTGAATTTCATAGAATGACAATTTAGATCAAAACTCGGACAGTGACCAAGAGTGGAACGAAGAAGACAACCATTCAAGAGAGGTCGGCGTCATCAGTCTTTTCTCTACAGCTGCAAGCTTGTGTGGAAAATATCCTAGGCATGCGATACATGAAATGAGAGCATATGGACTTTAATTTGAGTGTATATTTTTGGATTCTACAGTTTCCCTCGTACTTTTTGAGAAATCAGGAAATATTCAAGGTTTGGCTGGCGGAGGATTCAAAATGGTGCCAAGATTAATTGCGCAAAATACCAGTTTGAAGAAAATATTGGCTTTTTGGTCCAATACAGTTGGAACAACTAAACACATTAAGTTTTGTGACTTAATGACATGTATATGATTACGTAGGGTTTGAGGCATTCACATTTTAAAGAGTTTACACAAGATAATTGAGATTCATCAAATCAAGGGAGGTAAGGGGAAGATAGCTCAAACAAAACATTTCGTGTACTAAGGGTAACCAAGAAATACGTGCACTTTTAACATGTGTAACATACAACAGCATAGGACTTTCAGAACAGTGACACAGCTTGTTTTGTAAACCACATTTTGGTATGAAACATGCAGTAACCAGCTGGGCAAGATGCACTATTCCTGAAATTTGAAAGCAACAAATTCTGACTTTGGAAGCTGTTTTTTTCAACCAGGATGTCTCATTCCTGACATTCCACTATAGCTGTTGGCATTGTGGCCAGGAGTAAAACTTCTGTCCCACCCAATGTCTGTCTTCTGGAATGTTGTGTTGGGTGCTTTGATTGTTGGATGGTTTTTGTGTTTATTCATATTGACTCATCCTGTCCACTTGGGCAGGGAGACTTGATTGACAATGGATTGTTTAAACCAGTTGTGTGAATTAGTTTCATTGTTCAGTTACATCACAGCTAAGTGCAACTGCAAGATTTATTGGGGGGTAACTAAGAGTCTTTTTTGTGTTGTAAACTCCAGTGAGACGGTCAGGCCGCCTCAGGCGGCGTCCACAGCTCTACAGAGCTGAAGACTTCAGAACAGATGGGTACCTGAGGCGGGTGGCCTCGGTGAGAAGGCAGGCACAGGAGAAGAGGTAAGTACATATGAATATGTATCACTGGACAAATGGACGTGTGAATGTATGTGATAATTACTGAATAAATGGAAGCGGTTCAGTGTGATGGCTTTTGACAAATTAAAAGTGTATATTTGTGCAAATTGATATTAGAAGAATCAAAGTTTGAATATTTGTGATTGCTTTTAAAAGAATCCAGTGTGATTGCTAATGTCTACATATGTGTGTGTGCTTCTTTCTGACAACCTTTTCCTTCACTTTCCTTGGAGGACTGCTTACAGCAATCTTTTTTTGTTTCCAGGAGGCGCCAGTGACCGAGTCATCTCCACGTGTGTGTGTTGTATGAGAAGCACCACAGCCAGAAAGCCACAGTGTGTGTGAGTGTGTGAGGCGCCACTGAGAGAAGGACACAGTGTGTGTGTGTGAGGTGCCACTGACGGAGAGAGTGTGTGCCACTGAGTGTGTGTGTGTGCGTGGGTGGGTGCATGCGTGCGTGCCCTGCTTTCCCCATATAAGTTCTCTCTGTTTAGAAAATAAGAATATGGATCTGATACTGCTCCAGAACAGACCTTTGATGCCAGCTTTGGAAAGTGTTCTCAAAAAGTTCACAGGCTTCATTGATTTAAAAAAAAAAAAAAATTAATACACATCATAGGTCATATTACATAACAATGCATTACAGTGATATCTTTCTTTTTATCCCTCACTCCAAAACTTGATTGTACACAATGATACAGTGCATGGTAAGTTATTACTTGGCACTTTACCTTACTATGCTCAAACTTCACTTCAAAAGAGGGGGGAGGGGGGGGGGGGCAGAAAGAGATGAGATCAAGAGAGGAAGAAAAGAATGATGGAGAGAAGAAAATGGAGACGGACAGAGCGAGCCTTATTTTCTCTGATAAATGAAGAAAAATATAAACATGTCAAATAGTTCAATGAAAAGTGGAGGATGTAAGTGTAATAATTGTTCATGAACAATGGTGGGTAGGCAGTGGGGCTTTTAGAAGGTGATGATGGCAAGGAACCAAAAGAAACCAGGAGAGAAAAAGAAAGAGAAAAAAAATTGAATTGAGACAGACGGATTTGCTCTGATAGGTGAGCAAAAGTGGATACATGTCAAATAGTGTAATGAAAAGTGGAGGATGTTCATGAATAGTTTGTTCTAATGCCCGACTCGCCAGCAGAACTGGAGTGAAAATGAACAATCTCTGACCGATTTAACTTGGGATTTTTTTTTAGCCAGTCTCACCCAAGTAGGGCAGGACCATTCCCTTTTACCACAGTAACTTCCATTGGCAATGACTTTTTGCCCTTGTAGGAAACAAACCTGACATTGTCCCAATACTGGAATCTCATCTCCAGTATATTTTTTCAGCTTGTGACTACATTTTTGAAGTGGAAAACACCCTCTCTGGTTGATATTCTTCAAAGTCTGTTCACTGATCACTGCCAGTGCAGAGGAACATCATTCATTTGAACAATTACCATGTAAGGTTTCTCCTTACTTTGTTTCTTGAATACTGTATAGAGTTCTGAGTCACAATCAGAGTCCTCTACATTCTGCACCACATTATTTTTTCTTTGCTTTTGAGATCTTCTTTCTCCAGCAAACTTTTCTCTTTCTTCATGGAACAGCCTACAATTTCTGTGCAAGTGACCTTTTTGTTTACAAAACCAGCACTCAGACTCTTTCATAGATCTTTTTCCTCCCCTGATCAACTTTCTTAGGTCCTGAAGCACCTGTCTCATTCACTTTGTCTATTCTGATAGTGCTTCTGTTTTCTAAGTCAGTTGCATTGATACAACCTTTGAGATCAACAGCATTCTTTTTGCCGTTTCCATAGCTGTAGCTATTTCTAATGTCTTTGCAATAGTCAGTTCTTTTTCTGCTAGCAACCTTCTCTGAATGCCATCATTGTTTATTCCACAAACTAAGTGATCCCGCAGCATCAAATTAAGGGACAGTCCGAAATTACAATCTTCAGACAAATGATGTAACTGAGCTAGGCATGTTGAGACAGACTCTTGCTCTTGATGTGAACGTGTGTGAAATTTGAAACGTTGCACTGTTTCTGATGGCTTTGGTTTTACATGATTTTGCACAATATTTTTCAATTCAGCAAATGTTTTTTCACCTGGCTTCATGAGAGCCAACAAATTACGTATCAATTTAGATGTTGTACCCCCACAAATACTCAAAGAATAGCCTTCCTTTTCCACACAACGGCAATTCTGTTTGTCTCAAAATAGTGTTCCATCTGTTCAACATACTGACCCCAGTCTTTTCCGCCCTCTAGATCAAAGTCCTGAAGAATGCCATCCTTGTTGCCAGCTGTTGCATCAAATCGAATTGAATACAAACCTCCAACCATTCATGGTAAGATTTGATAGGGGTTCAACATTGGGAGTTTAGGCATCGGACTCGGCCATTGTCCAGGAACAGACCAGTCTTGTTTTTCTGCATGCACAAGTATACCACAGTGGTGTGTGTGCATGTGTGTGTATTTTCCGTCTCAACTTTTAAGCAGTTCCGGTGGCACTGTACCCATGCCTCTTATTTTCATACATATAAAGCCCATCTCCAAGGCAAGTAATAGTATTTAATGGCTTTTAAGAACAGTACTACTGTATAGAGAGTTGTAAAGACTGAACTCTTACCCACCAAAGATGATAATTTTTTTTGTGTCTGACTGGGTAAGGGTAAGTGTAATGTCAGATAAATGATTCAAACCTGATATTTTCATTTCATATTTTTCATGGTGTAAGTATACTGTTCCTTTAGCAGTTTAACTATTAATATGTTGCTCATGATCTTTACATCATTTTGCATCCTTCAAACACTGTCTTCTTCCCTTCTCTTAGAATAAATTAAAAAAGTTACACATATATGACTAGGCTCCACCTACATATTCCTGGTCTGTGTGGGATTTACCATCTTCACTTCTTTTCCCTACTTCTCTACCCATACTCCACTCCCACCATCCCATTCCTTCCTTTGCCCACACCATTTCCCTTATCACACCTGGGGCTGCAGGCAGGGCAAGTGTCCCATGCCAGCCATCCCATTGCTTCCCTTACAATCTTTCTCCTGCACCCTTGATGACAATGTAATCAACTGTGATAGTAGGTCAAGATGCTCGCCACATCAGGGAAAGGACTTCTGAAATTGTAGCTGACCCACTGATCGCTTGTTTCGTTCCTAGTATAACTATCCTTATTCCTGGTCATTAATATGATATCAGGTGAACAAATTTGATGTATTAGTCAGGCTTTACACACCAAAGTTATCTGCACCGCAAATTGATGGAGTGAACAAAGGATAGATAAATGGCAGCAGGCTTTTCCCCACTGTTCCATCCCTCCCGGCAAGCACAGTTCACATTCACTTTGTGTCACATTAATTAGTCCACTAGCATTTCTCTTGTGAATAGTCAGTCAGTTTCCATGACAGTGTTAATTTTCAGTGTCTTTCCATTTTCATGTTTGCTAAGATTTTCCCATGTGATGACAAGGCAGCCATCGTTGCAGAATGATTGCGGTTTTGTTTTTGTTTTTTTTCCCCAGAAGTTTGTCATTTGCCTGTGGAAGGTCTTCCACCACAGTAATGCCAGTCTTTTAGTTTTCTCTGCACTGTTTGAAGGTGCTTACTGCTGGGGGGAGGGGGGGGGGAGTGCAAGCATTCTGTTCACTCACATGGAGGGCAACTAACTGGAAGTTTCCATGTTT
Organism: Conus canariensis; assembly: GCA_033310375.1. Taxonomy (NCBI): domain Eukaryota; kingdom Metazoa; phylum Mollusca; class Gastropoda; order Neogastropoda; family Conidae; genus Conus; species Conus canariensis. Next base: position 33,106 of record JAMYXO010000364.1, on the reverse strand, counting down.
TGGTCTCAAATGTGTCTACACACTGCTTAGATTTGCTTCTTGTTCTCACAGCGAATAGGTCAAACAGATGAGATAATCAAATTTTGCCTGAACTTAAAAGGGCAATAACTCCCAGACTGTGAGATCCAAGTGTAAAATGTGTACTTGGGTTGAATTTAGTCTATATCCTTTTTCTCCAAGTGTGGGATGTCAGCTCTGATTGCTGTTTCTGCCAGACCAAAAGTTCTCGTACAGGTCTGTGCCTTCTTCCTGGATTTTGATGTGAGCTCAGCTTACAGCTTGGGTCAGTGCCTTTTCTGCCAGGTGTCACAGGACCTCTTAGCATCAGTACAATGGTGAGTGCCTTTTTTTTGACAGGTATCAGGTGTGAGCTGTGGATATGAGGAATGAGGCCAGTAAGTCGTTTTAAGTGCCAGATGTGTGGTAAATTTTTCAGGTGTCAAGAATATTCTGGATCTTTGAGTGTGTCACTTCCTGATAGTGGGCTTCTCTCCAGAACAGACCTTTGATGCCAGCTTTGAAAAGTGTTCTGTAAAGGTTAATAGGCTTCACTAATTAAAAGAATTACACATCATAGATCATTAAACAACAGAAATTTGAAAAAAAAAAAAACAAACAAAAAAAAAAACCGGTATTCTCAAACATCCGCTCCTGTCCCAAAGCAAAATATATAATAAAAATCCAGACTAATGCATTTTACATATGAATTGAAAAACATTACATGTACATGTATGTGCTTAACATGGGACTGGACTGCATGAAGTATTGGTGATGCTACATACAAAAATCAGCACAAGAGTAAAAGGCAACCCATACACGCCCATAATGGGAGATGCATGAACATGTTAAAAGAATTTGTGTTGTTTATACATACAAGGATCTCGGTTACAGTGAAGTCATGTTATTTGTTTTGCATTCACCATTGTACTAAATTAGTTTAGAGCCCTATACCATTTCACTCTAGAATGCATTATTATGGAATATTCCTTTGCACTTCACTTTATTATGTTCAAACTTCAAAAGACAGGAATGGGGAGGGGGCAAAAAGAGATGAGATCAAGAGAGGAAAAGAGAATGACGGAGAGAAAAAAAATGGAGACAGAGTGAGCCTTATCTTCTCTGATAAATGAATGAAAATGTATACACATCAGATAGTTTTTATGAGAAGTGGAGGATGTAAGTAAAAACTGTTCATAAACAGTAGGGGTGGGGATAGGGCTTTTACAAGGTGAAGATGGCAGGGAACCAAAAAGGAAACTAGGAGAGAAAAAGAAAAACAAAGTGAGACAGACTGACAGATTTGCCTGATAGGTGAGCAAAAGTGGATACGTCAGATAGTGTAAAAGAAAAGTGGAGGATGTAAGTGTAATGGAGTTTAATGAACAATGATGGTTTGGGGGGGGGGGGGGGGGGGGGGGGGGGGGGGGGGTCTTTTACAAGGTGAAGATGGCAGGGAAACAGAAAATTGTCCTGGCGGGGCCAAAGGATGGGTGAAAAGGTGGTTCCGTCCTGTGTCGGGGAGAGTTTGGATGCAGCAAAGGGCCGACCTCAGAGCTTGTTTTGGTTGTTGGCAGCCTGAGGGAGGGACTGTGCCTGTCTCATGGCTGGTGTTTTTTTGGTGAACCGAAAAAGTGGTAGATGATAAGCTGTTAGAAAGGGACTGGTTTTTAGAGCATAAAATAAAATGTGTGAGCGAGGTTGGTGATGCATGTGTGCCATTCTTTAAAATGTTTCCGTTTGACGTTTTTTTGCGTTTTTTTTTTTTTTTTCACAAAATTTTTTGACATGCGTTGTTTAGTTGTGCGCTTTTGGTTTTAAAAAACTTCTGTTTGCCTGGGGAGTTTTTAAAATGCCCTTTAGAAATACAGAAACTTTTTCATTCACTTTGTCTATTCTGATAGTGCTTCTGTTTTCTAAGTCAGTTGCATTGATACAACCTTTGAGATCAACAGCATTCTTTTTGCCGTTTCCATAGCTGTAGCTATTTCTAATGTCTTTGCAATAGTCAGTTCTTTTTCTGCTAGCAACCTTCTCTGAATGCCATCATTGTTTATTCCACAAACTAAGTGATCCCGCAGCATCAAATTAAGGGACAGTCCGAAATTACAATCTTCAGACAAATGATGTAACTGAGCTAGGCATGTTGAGACAGACTCTTGCTCTTGATGTGAACGTGTGTGAAATTTGAAACGTTGCACTGTTTCTGATGGCTTTGGTTTTACATGATTTTGCACAATATTTTTCAATTCAGCAAATGTTTTTTCACCTGGCTTCATGAGAGCCAACAAATTACGTATCAATTTAGATGTTGTACCCCCACAAATACTCAAAGAATAGCCTTCCTTTTCCACACAACGGCAATTCTGTTTGTCTCAAAATAGTGTTCCATCTGTTCAACATACTGACCCCAGTCTTTTCCGCCCTCTAGATCAAAGTCCTGAAGAATGCCATCCTTGTTGCCAGCTGTTGCATCAAATCGAATTGAATACAAACCTCCAACCATTCATGGTAAGATTTGATAGGGGTTCAACATTGGGAGTTTAGGCATCGGACTCGGCCATTGTCCAGGAACAGACCAGTCTTGTTTTTCTGCATGCACAAGTATACCACAGTGGTGTGTGTGCATGTGTGTGTATTTTCCGTCTCAACTTTTAAGCAGTTCCGGTGGCACTGTACCCATGCCTCTTATTTTCATACATATAAAGCCCATCTCCAAGGCAAGTAATAGTATTTAATGGCTTTTAAGAACAGTACTACTGTATAGAGAGTTGTAAAGACTGAACTCTTACCCACCAAAGATGATAATTTTTTTTGTGTCTGACTGGGTAAGGGTAAGTGTAATGTCAGATAAATGATTCAAACCTGATATTTTCATTTCATATTTTTCATGGTGTAAGTATACTGTTCCTTTAGCAGTTTAACTATTAATATGTTGCTCATGATCTTTACATCATTTTGCATCCTTCAAACACTGTCTTCTTCCCTTCTCTTAGAATAAATTAAAAAAGTTACACATATATGACTAGGCTCCACCTACATATTCCTGGTCTGTGTGGGATTTACCATCTTCACTTCTTTTCCCTACTTCTCTACCCATACTCCACTCCCACCATCCCATTCCTTCCTTTGCCCACACCATTTCCCTTATCACACCTGGGGCTGCAGGCAGGGCAAGTGTCCCATGCCAGCCATCCCATTGCTTCCCTTACAATCTTTCTCCTGCACCCTTGATGACAATGTAATCAACTGTGATAGTAGGTCAAGATGCTCGCCACATCAGGGAAAGGACTTCTGAAATTGTAGCTGACCCACTGATCGCTTGTTTCGTTCCTAGTATAACTATCCTTATTCCTGGTCATTAATATATATCAGGTGAACAAATTTGATGTATTAGTCAGGCTTTACACACCAAAGTTATCTGCACCGCAAATTGATGGAGTGAACAAAGGATAGATAAATGGCAGCAGGCTTTTCCCCACTGTTCCATCCCTCCCGGCAAGCACAGTTCACATTCACTTTGTGTCACATTAATTAGTCCACTAGCATTTCTCTTGTGAATAGTCAGTCAGTTTCCATGACAGTGTTAATTTTCAGTGTCTTTCCATTTTCATGTTTGCTAAGATTTTCCCATGTGATGACAAGGCAGCCATCGTTGCAGAATGATTGCGGTTTTGTTTTTGTTTTTTTTCCCCAGAAGTTTGTCATTTGCCTGTGGAAGGTCTTCCACCACAGTAATGCCAGTCTTTTAGTTTTCTCTGCACTGTTTGAAGGTGCTTACTGCTGGGGGGAGGGGGGGGGGAGTGCAAGCATTCTGTTCACTCACATGGAGGGCAACTAACTGGAAGTTTCCATGTTTTGGTCTCAAATGTGTCTACACACTGCTTAGATTTGCTTCTTGTTCTCACAGCGAATAGGTCAAACAGATGAGATAATCAAATTTTGCCTGAACTTAAAAGGGCAATAACTCCCAGACTGTGAGATCCAAGTGTAAAATGTGTACTTGGGTTGAATTTAGTCTATATCCTTTTTCTCCAAGTGTGGGATGTCAGCTCTGATTGCTGTTTCTGCCAGACCAAAAGTTCTCGTACAGGTCTGTGCCTTCTTCCTGGATTTTGATGTGAGCTCAGCTTACAGCTTGGGTCAGTGCCTTTTCTGCCAGGTGTCACAGGACCTCTTAGCATCAGTACAATGGTGAGTGCCTTTTTTTTGACAGGTATCAGGTGTGAGCTGTGGATATGAGGAATGAGGCCAGTAAGTCGTTTTAAGTGCCAGATGTGTGGTAAATTTTTCAGGTGTCAAGAATATTCTGGATCTTTGAGTGTGTCACTTCCTGATAGTGGGCTTCTCTCCAGAACAGACCTTTGATGCCAGCTTTGAAAAGTGTTCTGTAAAGGTTAATAGGCTTCACTAATTAAAAGAATTACACATCATAGATCATTAAACAACAGAAATTTGAAAAAAAAAAAAAAACAAAAAAAAAAAAAAACCGGTATTCTCAAACATCCGCTCCTGTCCCAAAGCAAAATATATAATAAAAATCCAGACTAATGCATTTTACATATGAATTGAAAAACATTACATGTACATGTATGTGCTTAACATGGGACTGGACTGCATGAAGTATTGGTGATGCTACATACAAAAATCAGCACAAGAGTAAAAGGCAACCCATACACGCCCATAATGGGAGATGCATGAACATGTTAAAAGAATTTGTGTTGTTTATACATACAAGGATCTCGGTTACAGTGAAGTCATGTTATTTGTTTTGCATTCACCATTGTACTAAATTAGTTTAGAGCCCTATACCATTTCACTCTAGAATGCATTATTATGGAATATTCCTTTGCACTTCACTTTATTATGTTCAAACTTCAAAAGACAGGAATGGGGAGGGGGCAAAAAGAGATGAGATCAAGAGAGGAAAAGAGAATGACGGAGAGAAAAAAAATGGAGACAGAGTGAGCCTTATCTTCTCTGATAAATGAATGAAAATGTATACACATCAGATAGTTTTATGAGAAGTGGAGGATGTAAGTATAACTGTTCATGAACAGTAGGGGTGGGGATAGGGCTTTTACAAGGTGAAGATGGCAGGGAACCAAAAAGGAAACTAGGAGAGAAAAAGAAAAACAAAGTGAGACAGACTGACAGATTTGCTCTGATAGGTGAGCAAAAGTGGATACATGTCAGATAGTGTAATGAAAAGTGGAGGATGTAAGTGTAATGGAGGTTAATGAACAATGATGGGGGGGGGGGGGGGGGGTCTTTTACAAGGTGAAGATGGCAGGGAACAGACATTGTCCTGGCGGGCCAAAGGATGGGTGAAAAGGTGGTTCCCGTCCTGTGTCGGGGAGAGTGGATGCAGCAGGTCCGACCTCAGAGCTTGTTGGTTGTTGGGCAGCCTGATGGGAGGGACTGTGCCTGTCATCATGGCTGGTGTTGTTTTGGTGAACAGAATTAGTGGTAGATGATAAGCTGTTAGAAGCACATGGTTGTAGAGCATACATAGAAATGTGTGAGCGAGTGTGTGGTGATGCATGTGTGCCATTCTACAGTTTCCGTTCTGACCGATTTTTGCGTTTTTCACAAACTTTTTGACATGACCGTTGATCTAGTTGTGCGTCTTTATGAGTTAAAAGACTTCATGTTTGCCTGGTGAGTTTTCAAGTGCCTTGAGAACTACAGAAACTTTTCCACACGGGAAATGAGAAAGCAAGCTTGAAGAAATCTTTCCCGAGTGCCCGGTGAATGAAGTAGAACTTGGAGCATGAGAAGAACCAGACCATTGCCAGTATGCCCGGAGAACCAGACCATTGCCAGCATGCCCGAAGAACCAGACCATTGCCAGTATGCCTGGAGAACCAGACCATTGCCAGCATGCCCGGAGAACCAGACCATTGCCAGCATTTAAGGGCAGATGAAAGTTGTTCAGAACAGTTGTTCAGTAATTCCAGGTCATGACACTCGCTTGGTCAGGAACTTGTTTCCCTTCCATGCTGCCCATTCTCCCCACAAGTTGTGTTGCTCTCATCGGCTCTTCCATGCATAGCACCTCCCATGTTTGTGTTGTGGCAGTCCTGTCACCTAAGTTGCAATCCCATCATCTAGGTTAACTGGGAGCTGTCAGTATCTGGTTATCAGGAAGCAAACCATCTAGAGGAGACATGGTGCTACTGCCAAATCTGTCCCTCCCAGGGCCCCACCACATACATTAGCAATAATCCAGTGTCCCCTCCCAGGGCCCCACCACACATCCCACAATAATCCACTGTGTCCCCTCCCAGGGCCCCACCACACACATCCCACAATAATCCACCTTTTCCCCTCACAGGGCCCCACCACACACACCCTAGTAGAAAGAAAGTCGTGGAGAGCGTGGCAGCAGAGAGTCATCGGAAGAGAAGCCCCCTTCAAGCAAGTGTTTTGGCCCTTATCTCCTGACACTCTAGGGGGGTTGGGCCACACCCGGTTCATGACTCCGGATGTCCCTCTGCTGCCCCTTTTTTTTTTCCCATCTTGGGACGAGCCATGGCTGGGATTCGAACCCATGACCCTCTGGACATGCTCATTTTCCACTTAATGACTCGCGCTTTAACCACTGAGCCACAGGGACACCTGATATTTGTAGGAAAGTTAAGCCTTATGAAGTTCACTTTTGTTCCTCCTTGACCAGATCCAGCTTGAACACCTCTCTGCCGCTTCTGCCATTGCTTTCAGGGCTCTGGTTTTTTCCTTTCCTGCAACTGAGAGCTGTTTCATGAGGCTGTATGCAGACGTTCCTACAAACCCCCTAGCTCCAATTTCTGCAGTGAGGACTTTGACCTGATAGCCTTCTCTCCTCAGGCTGTTTGCCAGATCAGCATACTTTTCAGTCTTGTAGATTTGAGCTGCCTCCATTCTGTTCTCATATGGCACCGTGAGCTCGATCATGATCAGCTGCTTGGTTGACTTAGAGTGGACTACTATGTCTGGTCTCATGCCACTCTTGCTGATGATCTCTGGGTGACTCTTCCATTCTGGGAGGTCTGCAGTGCACTCCCAATCATCTGCCCCGTCCAGCAGACTCTGCCTGCATGTTTCGAGTGGCACTGTTGTTCTTGGCCATGATTTGCTGCCTCCTGCCGTGAAGAATGTTGCGGGTGCTTTTGGAGTCCTGATTTTCCCTTTTGTGGTGTTGGTACTAGCCCAGACTACTTGTACAATCTCTTTGAGCACTTGGTTGTGCCTCCATGTGTACCTTCCTTGAGCCAGGGCTACTTTACATGAGCTTAGGACATGCTTCACTGTTTGTTTTTCATGGCAGAGGGGGCATGCAGGATCGTCTGTTTACCCCCACTTCACCAGGTTTGCATTTGAGGGCAGAAGGTCATATGCAGATCTGAGAATGAAGCTGATCCTGAGAGGGGCCATGCGCCAAATGTCATTCCAAGTGAGACTTCTTTGGAGTGCATTCTCCCACGTTGTCCATTGCCCTTGCTGGCTCTGCTGGACTGCTTTTTGGAGTCTTTTTTGGTCTTCTTCTTTTCTCATCTCCTGAATCATCATGTCTCTTTTGGCTTTTCCTTTGGCCTTTGACCACCATTCAGTTTTGGTCACCCCAGTCCTTGTCTGTTGGTCTGTGTGTGTCCTGTTATTTCTCTGATCTTGAGACTTTCTTTTGCAGAATCCATCGCCTCTTGAACTTTCCATTTTCTGCCTGTCTTCAGCTGGGGCTTGATTGCTTCTACCACCTTGTCTCCTGAGTCCTCCAGCATGCTTTGAAGTCTGATCTTCCCTGCTTTGTATTCCTCCAGGATGGATTTCAGTGGTAGTTTCAGCTTTGCTTGGCGACAGTACAGCGCTATGTCAGTCAGACAGGGTGGGACACCAAGCCATTTCCTTGTGAACTTGTTGATTTTGGCTTCCATTGCCTCCACTATGCTGGTGCAGATGTCGTATATCATCAGGGGCCACAGGAGCTGTGGTATCAGCATGAACTGCAGACACCAGACCTTGTATTTGCCAGGGAGCCCACACTGGTCAATGGTCTCCAAGCCTTCCTCCGCCATCTGCTTGGTTTCTTTTGCTCTTTGTGTGTCTCTCAGCGTATCATCATACCATCTTCCAAGGCTCTTGACTGGTTCTTCTGTGACTGTTGGAATGGCCTGGTTGGCAACACTGAAGACCACAGATCCGGCCACTTTTCCTTTCCTCAGTGAGAGACTCCGTGATTTCTTTGGCTTGAACTTCATTCTGGATGAGGCAACTATGTCGTCCAGCCTCTCCAGCACATGACGTGTCTCGTCTTCTCTGGATGAAATCACTGTAGTGTCATCCATGAAGGCCTTGAGAGGAGGCATCTTGTATCCATCGCCAAGGTCTGTTTGTCTCGCGTTGTTTGTTGCTGCTTTCAAGATGAGTTCCATTGCCAGCACGAACAGTATTGGGGAAATTGCACAGCCCACTGCAATACCCACTTCCAAGTTGATCCAGTCTGTTGTGTACTCCTTGGTAGAGAACCGCATTGAGAAGCCATTGAAGTACTTCTTGAGCATGTCGCGGATGTTCTTTGGCACATGGTACATCTCAAGAGCCAACTGTATCATCTCATGGGGCACAGATCCATATGCGTTTGCCAGATCAAGCCACACTACATCCAGGTCTCTCTTTTCTGTTTTTGCTTTTTGGATTGCGTCCCAGATCATTGTGGCGTGTTCTACACAGCCAGCCACGCCTGGGATGCCACCTTTCTGGACTGACACATCCAAGTACTTGTTTTCCATCAGGTACTTGGTCAGCCTTGCTGCCATGACAGAGAAGAAGATTTTCCCTTTGACGTTCAGTAGTGATATTGGCCTGAACTGGCTGATGTCACTTGAGTTTTGCTCTTTGGGGATGTACACACCATCTGCCGTCATCCACTGGCCGCTGATCTTCTGGTTTCTCCAAGCCGATCGCAGCAGCCTGTGGAGCCACTCCAGCACCTTGGGACATTTCTTGTAAAGCTGGTAAGGTATTCCGTTTGGCCCTGGTGATGATTTGGCTCTGGCTTTGTCGACCACCTTCTTGATTTCCGCCAACGTTGGAGGCTTGCCATTGAACTGTTCCTCAGGGTTGGTTGGCCACACCAGACCTTGAATGTCGAGTGGTGCTTTGCTCTGTGGGTCAGAGTATGTTTTCCTCAGATGCTGCTCAAGAACTCCTTGTCCACACTTAGGGTCCCAGATTTTGGCTGCTCAAACAGTGTTCTGGCAAACTGGAAGAGGTCTCTGAAGAAGCGCTCTTGTGTCTTCTTCTTTTTGCTCTTCCTCTTCCTCGCAGATTCCGCTTTGCTGAGGGCGCTGTGTTTTTCTTTCAGGTCTTTCCACAGTTTTTCCAAGCCTTGTTTTTCAGCTGGCAGTGCGATCTTCATTTGCATCTTGAGGTTTTTCTTTTGGACCCTGGATCTTGTCCATCTTTTCTTGGCGTCTGGATTTCTTTGGAGGTGTTTTCTTTGGGTAGTTTTGCTCCATAGGCGTCTCTACATGTGGCATACACAATGTCCCCATATGTGGCTAGTTTGTGTTCCAGGGTGCTTTTCCCTATCGGTGCATCGAGTCTTTGGACGATTTTGCATCCAGTTTCTCCCAATCTTCAGTTTCGTTTGCTCGTGGCAGGTTGAGTTTCAGGCGCCTGGCATCGAGGGCCTGTGCAAATTCCTCATCCGAACCAACAGCGTGGATGTCCTTGGCACTGTGGTTTAAATCCTGGCCTTGGTCTTCCGACGTCTTATCTGCTGATGCAGTGCGCTGCTGCTCATTCAGATGAGTCTTCACACATCCCATCTTTGTTCTGTGGATCTTCATGCCACGGGTGGTAGCGAAACGCTTTCCACAGACACATGGATATTCCATTTGGTCCATGTTCATAGTCCGTTTGGGATTTGCAGTCATGATTGGTTGAGCACCGATGGATTCATCATTCTCTCCCCCTTTCGGTGAATCCTGGGAGCATCTTTTCCTTTTATTCTTAGTAGCCACATGTTTAAGGCAAAGTGGGGAGCCAGCCCACAGAGCCCTTGGTTCTGGTCTTTCCCAGTGTCCTCCGGTCTTTCCCGGACGTCCTCCAGCCTATTCCCGGAAGTCAATGGTTTACCCATGCATCAGTAGAAAGAAACTCGTGGAGAGCGTGGCAGCAGAGAGTCCTCAGAAGAGAAGCCCCTTTCAAGCAAGTGTTTTGGCCCTTATCTCCTGACACTCTAGGGGGGTTGGGCCACACCCGGTTCATGACTCCGGATGTCCCTCTGCTGCCCCTTTTTTTTTTTTCCCATCTTGGGACGAGCCATGGCTGGGATTCGAACCCATGACCCTCTGGACATGCTCATTTTCCACTTAATGACTCGCGCTTTAACCACTGAGCCACAGGGACACCTGATATTTGTAGGAAAGTTAAGCCTTATGAAGTTCACTTTTGTTCCTCCTTGACCAGATCCAGCTTGAACACCTCTCTGCCGCTTCTGCCATTGCTTTCAGGGCTCTGGTTTTTTCCTTTCCTGCAACTGAGAGCTGTTGTGGAGACGTATCCCCTTCAGTGGATGACAGTCCAGGATATGGTTCCAGTCTGACTGCTGGAGCCCCTATCACTCTCTGCTGTAGGTAGGAGCTGGTCAGGGCAGAAACATCCACCTTTAATTCATCAAACGATCTCCAATCCCTTGAGTCCCTGGCCTGCAAGTCCAGAATGCTAACCACTGCACCATGATGGCCAGTGGTGGGCAGTCCTGTATTCATTTCTGCCTCGGACCCTTTGGAGAAGGTCCATTGTGATTATTCCGTTCCAACTCTAGTGATGAAGGAAAGACGGAACTGACCAGGCAAGTTCATGTGATGGTCTGAAGAGCTGCTCTGAACAAGGGGAGGCCTATGGCAATAAATGATTTGCACTGAATGGGGACTGTTGTTTGTGTTTTATTCGAATGAATGTCGATGTCAGACCTGTGCCCTCATACACTGTTGGGAGTATGTAGTCCACCGCTAGATAACACGGTTAGTATTGCACATAAAGTACACCAGAAAGGGTGTGGACAGTAGTCTAGATCTAAAACTGCCAGTGAAAGTTTTAATTATCATGCACTAAAGTTCATTCTGATCATGCCAGTGGTCCTCAGAAGGGAAGCTTTCACGTATCAAAGAAGAGGTCCGCGTTGAGATCATTGAAGAGCGCTAGGCCAACAACCTGTGTGGTTGCTCACACTATCCCAGTTTTATTCTGGACACTAGGTCATTAAAGGACACTGTGCCAACACCAGGTACACACACTACTCCTGTTTTATGGACACTACATCATTAAAGAGAACTGGGCCAACACTTATTGTCAGATACACATACTATTCCTGTTTTCTGGACATGAGGGTCGCTGAGCAACCCTGGGCCAGCAGCTAATGTCAGTGCACAGGTCTGATGGGCAGTGGTGTGGAGAATGGAAGCCAAAGCCAATACATGGTGCACACAGAGAACCAGTGTGGGCTGTTTTTGTTGAATGAAAGTGGAATGCATGATTGTGACAGATAGATGTTTATTGTACCTGAAGAGCATAGGTTGCAGTTAGGGAACTGTTCACACTTCACCAGCCATGTGACAGGTACAGAGGCTCCCACAGGCTGGCACCAACAACTGATAAGCCTGAGGTTTAACCTGTTGTATCCACTCTCCCTCACAGGATGGGACTTCTGCCGGGGGGGAGGGGAGGGGGGGAGCCGTCAGGAGCATGTCTGTTGTCTGTCATCTGAACCACGGGACTAAAGAGGAATAGTGGGATAGCTTTATGTGTGGTGTGGTTTCAGGGCAATTATAGTCATTTGCATTCCAGGGATTCGCGTTGTCCTAGGATGGGGGAAATCGTGATGATATTGCTCAAGCAAAAAGCAATGTATTGAAACTAACTTGGTTATATTCACTTACAATTTTCCCTTTGTTTTTCCAGTTTAATTTGTTTTTCTCCAAAGAAGAATATCATGATGTGTGCAAACAGCTAGAACAGACACCATGTCCCCCCCCCCTCCCTCACACACACACACACATGTAACTGTAGTCACACATCACACACAAGCATGCTCACACACACACACACACACACACGTGTCTTTCACCATGTAAAACATTCATTGCTCTGCTCCCTCAAACAACTAGAAGTGCATTAATCATGTTGAAGCTACATACATGGTTGGACAGCAACTTGCATCTGCAGGCAGCCCACTGACAGGCTTCACTTGTCCTCTTAATTGCAGGTTCTGCTGCTTCTCTTTGATTAACCATACACTCGCCAAGATAGTTGTAGTATACTCCCATGGATGCAGAGGTGCTGAACTGAGCATGTTTCTCTAGATCTGGCAAATTTGACAACCTTTCACAGTCATCTTGATTTCATTGTCCATATTTGGCCACCAAATGTAAGAATGGACTAAGCTCTTCTACTTATTCCTGGATGACAATCATGAAGATCACACAAAAGCAGTTCACGACCCTTAGGTGGTACAACAACACGTGTACCCCCACAATATGTAGCTATTGACCACGCTCAGTTCTGCTTTCCAAGCAAAGTAAGGTTTTAGTCGCTTGCCACTGTATCCATTGGGCCCATCCTGAGAAGGAAGTCCCATACACGGCTCAGAACTGGATCATTGCTTGTCCACTGCTGAATTTGCCGAGCTGTTACAGGCATTGTTTTCATTTCTTCCATCAAGAGAATCGTCTGCCCTTCTGGTTTCACACTCACTGTGACATTAAGTGGAAGTCTGCTGAGACCATCAGCATTACCATGCCTCTTGCCCTCCTTAAAAGTGAGTGTGTACTGGTAGGCAGCAAGCATGAGAGCTCATCTTTGTATTCTTGACACTGCCATCGTAGGAATCTGTTTTCTGTAAACGGTCCCAACAGTGGTTTGTGATCTGTGACAGTTTCAAACTTGTGTCCATAGAGGTACTGATGAAACTTTTTTTTTTATTCCAAACACAATAGCCAGAGCTTCTTTCTCTACTTGGCTGTAGTTTTTCTCTGCACTGTTCAAAGTTCTGGAAGTAAAGGCTACTGGATTTTCATGTCCATCCTCCATTCTGTGTGTAAGCTCTGCACCAAGTCCATAGTCTTGACGAGTCACAAGATAATGTCTTTTGCAGAATCAAAATGAACAAGTACCTGAGGTGACTGAAGCAGTTTCTTTGATTCTGACCATGCCTTCTCTTGCTCTTCTCCCCATGGCTAAGGTGTCCCTTTCGTTAGTAAAGAGTACAGAGCGCCAGCACACTGGAAAGATTTGGCAGAAAACGTGAGTAGTAGTTGACCATACCCAGATAGGCTTGTAGCTGTTTCACATCGGTTGGTTGTGGCATCTCCTCAATGGCTTTGACTTTCTCTGGTACAGGCTGAATGCCATTTTGATCAATCTTCTGTGATGGTGCGGAGGGGTAAGGGGTGTGCAGGTGAAGACAGGCAGATGGTGATAAGGTGCAGGAACCAAGGGACAGCAGCCGTGCCAAGCGGAGAACATTGCGTTTAAAGTTTGATAGAAAACACAACTTGCTTTATCGTCACATGGCCGGCGCCATGTGCTTCGAACACGATCTTCGATAAAGCGTTATTCCGTTGAAATGGTCCATCAGATGGTAATTTTTATATATTTTCGCTTGCTTCTATCATAAAAATGGAGTTATTAAAAAGATTTCGATTGGGAAGTCCGAATTTCATGAAACGACAATTTAGATCAAAACTCCGACAATAAACAAAGGAGGCGACTTGCTCAAGGGACCGGCGCCGTCAGTCATTTCGTATAGTCGCAAGCTTGTACAGAAAAGATCATAGGCATGCGATATACGAAATGAGAGCTTATGGACTTTACTTTCAATGCGCATTCATGGATTCTTTGGATTCTCTCATACTTTTTGTGAAATCAAGAATTATTTACAGTTTGTTCGTCGGACAATTCAAAATGGCGCCAAGATTAATTTGGTCGAAATACCAGTTTTAGCGAAAATATGGGCTTCTCAGTCCAACACGATTGTAGTGAATAGGATACATTAATTTTTGTGACTTCAGCGACGTATACACAACTATGTAGGTTCTGAGGTATTCATGATTTAGAGAATTTACACAATAAAAATGAGATCAATCGATCAAGGGAGGTAAGGGGAAGATAACTCATGAACAAAATATCTCGTGTATGACGGGTGACCAAGAAATATACACTTTTGGCACCCGGCTACATCCCCCCCCTACTCTGTTACAACCAGCGTCCTCGCTGACACAAAAATACCATAAAAATGATGATAGAGTTATCAAGTAGCAATACAAATCAATCAATGAAAAAAATGAAGCTTCAGCTATCCAAGTCCTGACAGGCTTACTCCTAAAACAAAACCTTTACATCAAAGTAGCAAGCAAAACATCAAAGTATTAAAACATCTTGTCTCCCTCTCATTCTTTGCATTCACATTATTCCGACTACCAAGGGCTTGCTCTTTTAAACAAGCATCTGAAAGTCGGCAGATTCACATTGACTGAAATGAGCATACTGACTAGAATGGACATGTATTTTAAACAAATATTCCAAAAAGTCAAATACAAAATGACTACAAGGGGTTCCTTTTATGAACAAAACCCGGACTTTGGGTACATAAAAGTGACTAAACTGGACTTATTTAAAACAAAATTCCAAGAGGTCAGACATCAGAAATCATTAGAAAAAATGTGTTAAAACCCAAAGCACTGGGTAGGTACCAAGTGACAGTAGTGGACTAGTTATTTGAACAAAAGAATTCCAAAATGTCGGATACCAGAATGACTTGAAAGAATTTGTTATTTAAACAAAATTAAAAAAAAAAGTCAGATGCCAGAAATGATTGGGAAGATAAATTCATGAAGATCCAAAACATTGGGTGGCAAGTGACAGTGATGGACTTGTTATTTGAACAAAAATCCATAAAGTCGGACATAAAATGATAAAAGGAAAAAAGGATCCGTTATCAAAACCCCTTTGAGTCAAGTCCCCGAGAGGTTACAAATTTGGACAGGTTATAGCACTTTGGGGCAGAATCTCAGCAAGTCACTCGACTGACTTCTTTTACGACTTCTCTTGGCAAAAAAAACAGGGGCATACATTATTATCTAACATGAAAAACAGTCAACATAGACTATAGCTTGTGCAAAAATCAAACACAATGAACGAATGACCTGTTTGGCAAACAGTCCGCAACACCTCTTCCTAAAAAGGTGTTCAACAATCAATTGGGGAATATATATATACATCTTACAACTATCCTCCAGAATGCCTGACCGAGTCAGTTAACCATGTCTCTAATCGTCCAGGCGGGCACTAAGGGTGTACCTTTTTGCAGGTTTTTCTGCCAGACGCGTAGACCGCCGTGGGGCTGGCATGGGTCGGTTGACAGCACATGCCGCAGATGGAACAGGAGGGGGTGCAGGATGACCAACTGTCCTTGGAGTCGGTTGGGGTGCCGTCTGTCTGGGCAGTACAGCATCGTATAGGACTGGCTCATCCTCGCTGTCCGATTCAGAGTCTGGTGGTGGTTCCAGCTTCCGTCTTCTCCAGTCAGGTGGTTCAGATGACGGCATGGCGTCACTTTTGCTGTCGGGTGGGGACGTTGCCTGACAGGGCCAGACCCGTTGTCTGGGGGCCACAGATTGATGGCGTGGAGGCACTGGCAGTTTGGCTGACCTTTCTGCAGGGTTGGCAATCAGCCAGGTGCTGCTCCAGATCCCGGTACATACCGGGCCAGTAGATCTGGGGTCGCAGGATCTCTGCAGCATGCTGGTAGCCCTGGTGACCCTCGCGGTTGTAGACCGATGATAAAACCTTGGGGCGGAGCAATCTGGGAAGGAGCAGCTGCTCACACGCCCCAAGTTTAGGGTCCACCATTTGCCGATACAGCACCCCCTGTCGGCAGGTGCTGCTGAATGAGGGCCTGTAGCTCCCTATTCTCACCAGCTGCAGGCTTCTTTGGCCAGGAGGAGAGAACTGGCCCGATGGATGGGTCCTCCTGCTGCAGTCGGCGCATCTCTCCTGGCGACAGCTGAGGCAAAATGGAGCCTGCCTGTCGCCTGGGTGCTGCTGGGCCATGTCGCTTGTCAGCATTCTGGCTGCTGACAGTGGCAGAGGACTGGGGTTTGTCCCCAGCTTTCATTGCAGCTGCAGTCTTCCGTCGCCTCCGTCTGGGCCGTCGTCCTGAGTGCTGTGCATTTGCCATGCAGCTGCGGATCTGCAGTGGTAGCCGTGCAGGTGGTGGCTGCTGCATTTCCTGCCTCAAGCTGGCGACTGTGGCCGTGAGTGCCTCTAGCTGAGTTTGAAGCGAGGCAACAGCAGCAGTGCCAGCCATGTGGAGGATGTCGCCGTCGGCACTGCAGTCCAGCATCCACCTTTGGGCTTCCTTCCTAGCCTCTTCAAAGGTGGTGGTAGGATGGTTCCGGACGAAATACCGGACATCCTTGCGAAGTGCTGCTGGTTGCAAGCCACGGGTGAAGGTGTCCCGGAGTATGGTGGCTGGCAACATCCCATCCCCAGCCTGGTTGACTTTCCTCCAGAAGTACTGGAGATGGGAGGCATACTCCCAGATGCTCTCGTCCTGGTCCTGGTGCCTGGTGAAAAACGCTGTGGCCAGGGTGACCACATCACGCTGCTCTCCCCAGTTCTCCTCCAAGATGGTCAAGATCTTGGCTGGGGAGTCTACCTCCGTCACTGGGAGCCTGATCACCTCCTGGCGAGCTCGGCCATCAAGGGCGGCAATCAACCAGAGGGCGGCTGTCCCGTCATCCAGGGGCTGCAGGTGTAGGGCAAGCTTGGCCTCCTGGATGAAGTCGTCCACTTCCCTGCTGCTCTCATTACCCGTGAACTTGGGAAGCTGATGCAGAGGGTGCAGAGGTAGGGGCAGTTGGCTGGCCATGGTGTCCGGTCTTCTTGGGCTGTGTCTTCTTGGTCCCTTGTCTTCAATCCTGCTCGCAGCGCCAGTTGTGATGGTGCGGAGGGGTAAGGGGTGTGCAGGTGAAGACAGGCAGATGATGATAAGGTGCAGGAACCAAGGGACAGCAGCCGTGCCAAGCGGAGAACATTGCGTTCAAAGTTTGATAGAAAACACAACTTGCTTTATCATCACATGGCCGGCGCCATGTGCTTCGAACACGATCTTCGATAAAGCGTTATTCCGTTGAAATGGTCCATCAGATGGTAATTTTTATATATTTTCGCTTGCTTCTATCATAAAAATGGAGTTATTAAAAAGATTTCGATTGGGAAGTCCGAATTTCATGAAACGACAATTTAGATCAAAACTCCGACAATAAACAAAGGAGGCGACTTGCTCAAGGGACCGGCGCCGTCAGTCATTTCGTATAGTCGCAAGCTTGTACAGAAAAGATCATAGGCATGCGATATACGAAATGAGAGCTTATGGACTTTACTTTCAATGCGCATTCATGGATTCTTTGGATTCTCTCATACTTTTTGTGAAATCAAGAATTATTTACAGTTTGTTCGTCGGACAATTCAAAATGGCGCCAAGATTAACTTGGTCGAAATACCAGTTTTAGCGAAAATATGGGCTTCTCAGTCCAACACGATTGTAGTGAATAGGATACATTAATTTTTGTGACTTCAGCGACGTATACACAACTATGTAGGTTCTGAGGTATTCATGATTTAGAGAATTTACACAATAAAAATGAGATCAATCGATCAAGGGAGGTAAGGGGAAGATAACTCATGAACAAAATATCTCGTGTATGACGGGTGACCAAGAAATATACACTTTTAGCATCCGGCTACACTTCAAACCAAGATAGATTACTTCAGTGACCAGGAATACGCATTTCTTTTTCTTTGATTTTGCTCCAGCATTTCTTAGTCTGTGGAGAACTTTCTGCAAGTTTTCTGAATGTTCTTGTGTTTTTCCAGATATCAAAATATCACGCGTAGCCCCTTGCGGTCGGCTGGGCTATAAGCAACATTATCTTATCTTACGCGTACATAGACACTGGAAATACCATGCAACAAGTTCTCTATGGTACTCTGAAATATGCCAGGAGCAGAACAAATCCGACAGGGTAGTCTGTTGTAACGATAGAGACCTTGTTAAGTGTTGATGGCAGTGAATTCCTGTCATGCATCATCCAGTTCGAGCTGTTGATAGGCCTGTGAAAAATCCAGTTTCATGAAAAATTTTCCTCCACCTAACTCAGCAAGAAAGTCTTCTGTCTTCGGAATTGGATTGCTATCCAGCTTTGAAACGGCATTCACTGTGACTTTGTAGTCCCCACATATATGGAGAGTCTTGTCTGGTTTCACGACAGTGACAATGGG
This sequence comes from Conus canariensis, assembly GCA_033310375.1. NCBI lineage: Eukaryota > Metazoa > Mollusca > Gastropoda > Neogastropoda > Conidae > Conus > Conus canariensis. The sequence goes on along the minus strand of JAMYXO010000364.1, from coordinate 14,782 downwards.
AGCTGCCCAATTGAAATGTTCACCTTCTCCATGGTACCTTCAGCCTCCAGTCTATCTAGTTCTTCACTAACCTTTTCACAAAGAGCATAAGGCAGTGGACGGGGCTTAAAGTAACTGCGGTCAACAAAGATGCTAGCTTTCAATTCTTTAATAGTGCCTCTGACCTCTTCCAACACTTCTGCATGTTCATGAATAGTTTGTTCTAATGCCCGACTCGCCAGCAGAACTGGAGTGAAAATGAACAACCTCTGACCGATTTAACTTGGGATTTTTTTTAGCCAGTCTCACCCAAGTAGGGCAGGACCATTCCCTTTTACCACAGTAACTTCCATTGGCAATGACTTTTTGCCCTTGTAGGAAACAAACCTGACATTGTCCCAATACTGGAATCTCATCTCCAGTATATTTTTTCAGCTTGCGACTACATTTTTGAAGTGGAAAACACCCTCTCTGGTTGATATTCTTCAAAGTCTGTTCACTGATCACTGCCAGTGCAGAGGAACATCATTCATTTGAACAATTACCATGTAAGGTTTCTCCTTTGTTTCTTGAATACTGTATAGAGTTCTGAGTCACAATCAGAGTCCTCTACATTCTGCACCACATTATTTTTTCTTTGCTTTTGAGATCTTCTTTCTCCAGCAAACTTTTCTCTTTCTTCATGGAACAGCCTACAATTTCTGTGCAAGTGACCTTTTTGTTTACAAAACCAGCACTCAGACTCTTTCATAGATCTTTTTCCTCCCCTGATCAACTTTCTTAGGTCCTGAAGCACCTGTCTCATTCACTTTGTCTATTCTGATAGTGCTTCTGTTTTCTAAGTCAGTTGCATTGATACAACCTTTGAGATCAACAGCATTCTTTTTGCCGTTTCCATAGCTGTAGCTATTTCTAATGTCTTTGCAATGGTCAGTTTCTTTTTCTGCTAGCAACCTTCTCTGAATGCCATCATTGTTTATTCCACAAACTAAGTGATCCCGCAACATCAAATTAAGGGACAGTCCGAAATTACAATCTTCAGACAAATGATGTAACTGAGCTAGGCATGTTGAGACAGACTCTTGCTCTTGATGTGAATGTGTGTGAAATTTGAAACGTTGCACTGTTTCTGATGGCTTTGGTTTTACATGATTTTGCACAATATTTTTCAATTCAGCAAATGTTTTTTCACCTGGCTTCATGAGAGCCAACAAATTACGTATCAATTTAGATGTTGTACCCCCACAAATACTCAAAGAATAGCCTTCCTTTTCCACACAACGGCAATTCGTTTGTCTCAAAATAGTGTTCCATCTGTTAACATACTGACCCCAGTCTTTTCCGCCCTCTAGATCAAAGTCCTTGAAGAATGCCATCCTCGTTGCCAGCTGTTGCATCAAATCGAATTGAATACAAACCTCCAACCATTCATGGTAAGATTTGATAGGGGTTCAACATTGGGAGTTTAGGCATCGGACTCGGCCATTGTCCAGGAACAGACCAGTCTTGTTTTTCTGCATGCACAAGTATACCACAGTGGTGTGTGTGCATGTGTGTGTATTTTCCGTCTCAACTTTTATGCAGTTCCGGTGGCACTGTACCCACGCCTCTTATTTTCATACATATAAAGCCCATCTCCAAGGCAAGTAATAGTATTTAATGGCTTTTAAGAACAGTACTACTGTATAGAGAGTTGTAAAGACTGAACTCTTACCCACCAAAGATGATAATTTTTTTGTGTCTGACTGGGTAAGGGTAAGTGTAATGTCAGATAAATGATTCAAACCTGATATTTTCATTTCATATTTTTCATGGTGTAAGTATACTGTTCCTTTAGCAGTTTAACTATTAATATGTTGCTCATGATCTTTACATCATTTTGCATCCTTCAAACACTGTCTTCTTCCCTTCTCTTAGAATAAATTAAAAAAGTTACACATATATGACTAGGCTCCACCTACATATTCCTGGTCTGTGTGGGATTTACCATCTTCACTTCTTTTCCCTACTTCTCTACCCATACTCCACTCCCACCATCCCATTCCTTCCTTTGCCCACACCATTTCCCTTATCACACCTGGGGCTGCAGGCAGGGCAAGTGTCCCATGCAGCCATCCCATTGCTTCCCTTACAATCTTTCTCCTGCACCCTTGATGACAATGTAATCAACTGTGATAGTAGGTCAAGATGCTCGCCACATCAGGGAAAGGACTTCTGAAATTGTAGCTGACCCACTGATCGCTTGTTTCGTTCCTAGTATAACTATCCTTATTCCTGGTCATTAATATAATATCAGGTGAACAAATTTGATGTATTAGTCAGGCTTTACACACCAAAGTTATCTGCACCGCAAATTGATGGAGTGAACAAAGGATAGATAAATGGCAGCAGGCTTTTCCCCACTGTTCCATCCCTCCCGGCAAGCACAGTTCACATTCACTTTGTGTCACATTAATTAGTCCACTAGCATTTCTCTTGTGAATAGTCAGTCAGTTTCCATGACAGTGTTAATTTTCAGTGTCTTTCCATTTTCATGTTTGCTAAGATTTTCCCATGTGATGACAAGGCAGCCATCGTTGCAGAATGATTGCGGTTTTGTTTTTTGTTTTTTTTTCCCCAGAAGTTTGTCATTTGCCTGTGGAAGGTCTTCCACCACAGTAATGCCAGTCTTTTAGTTTTCTCTGCACTGTTTGAAGGTGCTTACTGCGGTGGGGGGGGGGGGGGGGGTGCAAGCATTCTGTTCACTCACATGGAGGGCAACTAACTGGAAGTTTCCATGTTTTGGTCTCAAATGTGTCTACACACTGCTTAGATTTGCTTCTTGTTCTCACAGCGAATAGGTCAAACAGATGAGATAATCAAATTTTGCCTGAACTTAAAAGGGCAATAACTCCCAGACTGTGAGATCCAAGTGTAAAATGTGTACTTGGGTTGAATTTAGTCTATATCCTTTTTCTCCAAGTGTGGGATGTCAGCTCTGATTGCTGTTTCTGCCAGACCAAAAGTTCTCGTACAGGTCTGTGCCTTCTTCCTGGATTTTGATGTGAGCTCAGCTTACAGCTTGGGTCAGTGCCTTTTCTGCCAGGTGTCACAGGACCTCTTAGCATCAGTACAATGGTGAGTGCCTTTTTTTGACAGGTATCAGGTGTGAGCTGTGGATATGAGGAATGAGGCCAGTAAGTCGTTTTAAGTGCCAGATGTGTGGTAAATTTTTCAGGTGTCAAGAATATTCTGGATCTTTGAGTGTGTCACTTCCTGATAGTGGGCTTCTCTCCAGAACAGACCTTTGATGCCAGCTTTGAAAAGTGTTCTGTAAAGGTTAATAGGCTTCACTAATTAAAAGAATTACACATCATAGATCATTAAACAACAGAAATTTGAAAAAAAAAAAAAAAAAAAAAACCGGTATTCTCAAACATCCGCTCCTGTCCCAAAGCAAAATATATAATAAAAATCCAGACTAATGCATTTTACATATGAATTGAAAAACATTACATGTACATGTATGTGCTTAACATGGGACTGGACTGCATGAAGTATTGGTGATGCTACATACAAAAATCAGCACAAGAGTAAAAGGCAACCCATACACCCCATAATGTGAGATGCATGAACATGTTAAAAGAATTTGTGTTGTTTATACATACAAGGATCTCGGTTACAGTGAAGTCATGTTATTTGTTTTGCATTCACCATTGTACTAAATTAGTTTAGAGCCCTATACCATTTCACTCTAGAATGCATTATTATGGAATATTCCTTTGCACTTCACTTTATTATGTTCAAACTTCAAAAGACAGGAATGGGGAGGGGGCAAAAAGAGATGAGATCAAGAGAGGAAAAGAGAATGACGGAGAGAAAAAAAATGGAGACAGAGTGAGCCTTATCTTCTCTGATAAATGAATGAAAATGTATACACATCAGATAGTTTTATGAGAAGTGGAGGATGTAAGTATAATAACTGTTCATGAACAGTAGGGGTGGGGATAGGGCTTTTACAAGGTGAAGATGGCAGGGAACCAAAAAGGAAACTAGGAGAGAAAAAGAAAAACAAAGTGAGACAGACTGACAGATTTGCTCTGATAGGTGAGCAAAAGTGGATACATGTCAGATAGTGTAATGAAAAGTGGAGGATGTAAGTGTAATGGAGGTTAATGAACAATGATGGGGGGGGGGAGGGGGGTCTTTTACAAGGTGAAGATGGCAGGGAACAGACATTGTCCTGGCGGGCCAAAGGATGGGTGAAAAGGTGGTTCCCGTCCTGTGTCGGGGAGGTGGATGCAGCAGGTCCGACCTCAGAGCTTGTTGGTTGTTGGGCAGCCTGATGGGAGGGACTGTGCCTGTCATCATGGCTGGTGTTGTTTTGGTGAACAGAATTAGTGGTAGATGATAAGCTGTTAGAAGCACATGGTTGTAGAGCATACATAGAAATGTGTGAGCGAGTGTGTGGTGATGCATGTGTGCCATTCTACAGTTTCCGTTCTGACCGATTTTTGCGTTTTTCACAAACTTTTTGACATGACCGTTGATCTAGTTGTGCGTCTTTACGAGTTAAAAGACTTCATGTTTGCCTGGTGAGTTTTCAAGTGCCTTGAGAACTACAGAAACTTTTCCACACGGGAAATGAGAAAGCAAGCTTGAAGAAATCTTTCCCCGAGTGCCCGGTGAATGAAGTAGAACTTGGAGCATGAGAAGAACCAGACCATTGCCAGTATGCCCGGAGAACCAGACCATTGCCAGCATGCCCGAAGAACCAGACCATTGCCAGTATGCCCGAAGAACCAGACCATTGCCAGCATGCCCGGAGAACCAGACCATTGCCAGCATTTAAGGGCAGATGAAAGTTGTTCAGAACAGTTGTTCAGTAATTCCAGGTCATGACACTCGCTTGGTCAGGAACTTGTTTCCCTTCCATGCTGCCCATTCTCCCCACAAGTTGTGTTGCTCTCATCGGCTCTTCCATGCATAGCACCTCCCATGTTTGTGTTGTGGCAGTCCTGTCACCTAAGTTGCAATCCCATCATCTAGGTTAACTGGAGCTGTCAGTATCTGGTTATCAGGAAGCAAACCATCTAGAGGAGACATGGTGCTACTGCCAAATCTGTCCCTCCCAGGGCCCCACCACATACATTAGCAATAATCCAGTGTCCCCTCCCAGGGCCCCACCACACATCCCACAATAATCCACTGTGTCCCCTCCCAGGGCCCCACCACACACATCCCACAATAATCCACCTTTTCCCCTCACAGGGCCCCACCACACACACCCTAGTAGAAAGAAACTCGTGGAGAGCGTGGTAGCAGAGAGTCCTCAGAAGAGAAGCCCCCTTCAAGCAAGTGTTTTGGCCCTTATCTCCTGACACTCTAGGGGGGTTGGGCCACACCCGGTTCATGACTCCGGATGTCCCTCTGCTGCCCCTTTTTTTTTCCCATCTTGGGACGAGCCATGGCTGGGATTCGATCCCATGACCCTCTGGACATGCTCATTTTCCACTTAATGACTCGCGCTTTAACCACTGAGCCACAGGGACACCTGATATTTGTAGGAAAGTTGAGCCTTATGAAGTTCACTTTTGTTCCTCCTTGACCAGATCCAGCTTGAACACCTCTCTGCCGCTTCTGCCATTGCTTTCAGGGCTCTGGTTTTTTCCTTTCCTGCAACTGAGAGCTGTTTCATGAGGCTGTATGCAGACGTTCCTACAAACCCCCTAGCTCCAATTTCTGCAGTGAGGACTTTGACCTGATAGCCTTCTCTCCTCAGGCTGTTTGCCAGATCAGCATACTTTTCAGTCTTGTAGATTTGAGCTGCCTCCATTCTGTTCTCATATGGCACCGTGAGCTCGATCATGATCAGCTGCTTGGTTGACTTAGAGTGGACTACTATGTCTGGTCTCATGCCACTCTTGCTGATGATCTCTGGGTGACTCTTCCATTCTGGGAGGTCTGCAGTGCACTCCCAGTCATCTGCCCCGTCCAGCAGACTCTGCCTGCATGTTTCGAGTGGCACTGTTGTTCTTGGCCATGATTTGCTGCCTCCTGCCGTGAAGAATGTTGCGGGTGCTTTTGGAGTCCTGATTTTCCCTTTTGTGGTGTTGGTACTAGCCCAGACTACTTGTACAATCTCTTTGAGCACTTGGTTGTGCCTCCATGTGTACCTTCCTTGAGCCAGGGCTACTTTACATGAGCTTAGGACATGCTCCACTGTTTGTTTTTCATGGCAGAGGGGGCATGCAGGATCGTCTGTTTACCCCCACTTCACCAGGTTTGCATTTGAGGGCAGAAGGTCATATGCAGATCTGAGAATGAAGCTGATCCTGAGAGGGGCCATGCGCCAAATGTCATTCCAAGTGAGACTTCTTTGGAGTGCATTCTCCCACGTTGTCCATTGCCCTTGCTGGCTCTGCTGGACTGCTTTTTGGAGTCTTTTTTGGTCTTCTTCTTTTCTCATCTCCTGAATCATCATGTCTCTTTTGGCTTTTCCTTTGGCCTTTGACCACCATTCAGTTTTGGTCACCCCCAGTCCTTGTCTGTTGGTCTGTGTGTGTCCTGTTATTTCTCTGATCTTGAGACTTTCTTTTGCAGAATCCATCGCCTCTTGAACTTTCCATTTTCTGCCTGTTTTCAGCTGGGGCTTGATTGCTTCTACCACCTTGTCTCCTGAGTCCTCCAGCATGCTTTGAAGTCTGATCTTCCTGCTTTGTATTCCTCCAGGATGGATTTCAGTGGTAGTTTCAGCTTTGCTTGGCGACAGTACAGCGCTATGTCAGTCAGACAGGGTGGGACACCAAGCCATTTCCTTGTGAACTTGTTGATTTTGGCTTCCATTGCCTCCACTATGCTGGTGCAGATGTCGTATATCATCAGGGGCCACAGGAGCTGTGGTATCAGCATGAACTGCAGACACCAGACCTTGTATTTGCCAGGGAGCCCACACTGGTCAATGGTCTCCAAGCCTTCCTCCGCCATCTGCTTGGTTTCTTTTGCTCTTTGTGTGTCTTTCAGCGTATCATCATACCATCTTCCAAGGCTCTTGACTGGTTCTTCTGTGACTGTTGGAATGGCCTGGTTGGCAACACTGAAGACCACAGATCCGGCCACTTTTCCTTTCCTCAGTGAGAGACTCCGTGATTTCTTTGGCTTGAACTTCATTCTGGATGAGGCAACTATGTCGTCCAGCCTCTCCAGCACATGACGTGTCTCGTCTTCTCTGGATGAAATCACTGTAGTGTCATCCATGAAGGCCTTGAGAGGAGGCATCTTGTATCCATCGCCAAGGTCTGTTTGTCTCGCGTTGTTTGTTGCTGCTTTCAAGATGAGTTCCATTGCCAGCACGAACAGTATTGGGGAAATTGCACAGCCCATTGCAATACCCACTTCCAAGTTGATCCAGTCTGTTGTGTACTCCTTGGTAGAGAACCGCATTGAGAAGCCATTGAAGTACTTCTTGAGCATGTCGCGGATGTTCTTTGGCACATGGTACATCTCAAGAGCCAACTATCATCTCATGGGGCACAGATCCATATGCGTTTGCCAGATCAAGCCACACTACGTCCAGGTCTCTCTTTTCTGTTTTTGCTTTTTGGATTGCGTCCCAGATCATTGTGGCGTGTTCTACACAGCCAGCCATGCCTGGGATGCCACCTTTCTGGACTGACACATCCAAGTACTTGTTTTCCATCAGGTACTTGGTCAGCCTTGCTGCCATGACAGAGAAGAAGATTTTCCCTTTGACGTTCAGTAGTGATATTGGCCTGAACTGGCTGATGTCACTTGAGTTTTGCTCTTTGGGGATGTACACACCATCTGCCGTCATCCACTGGCCGCTGATCTTCTGGTTTCTCCAAGCCGATCGCAGCAGCCTGTGGAGCCACTCCAGCACCTTGGGACATTTCTTGTAAAGCTGGTAAGGTATTCCGTTTGGCCCTGGTGATGATTTGGCTCTGGCTTTGTCGACCACCTTCTTGATTTCCGCCAACGTTGGAGGCTTGCCATTGAACTGTTCCTCAGGGTTGGTTGGCCACACCAGACCTTGAATGTCGAGTGGTGCTTTGCTCTGTGGGTCAGAGTATGTTTTCCTCAGATGCTGCTCAAGAACTCCTTTGTCCACACTTAGGGTCCCAGATTTTGGCTGCTCAGTGTTCTGGCAAACTGGAAGAGGTCTCTGAAGAAGCGCTCTTGTGTCTTCTTCTTTTTGCTCTTCCTCTTCCTCGCAGATTCCGCTTTGCTGAGGGCGCTGTGTTTTTCTTTCAGGTCTTTCCACAGTTTTTCCAAGCCTTGTTTTTCAGCTGGCAGTGCGATCTTCATTTGCATCTTGAGGTTTTTCTTTTGGACCCTGATCTTGTCCATCTTTTCTTGGCGTCTGGATTTCTTTGGAGGTGTTTTCTCTTTGGGTAGTTTTCCTCCATAGGCATCTCTACATGTGGCATACACAATGTCCCCATATGTGGCTAGTTTGTGTTCCAGGGTGCTTTTCCCTATCAGTGCATCGAGTCTTTGGACGATTTTGCATCCAGTTTCTCCCAATCTTCAGTTTCGTTTGCTCGTGGCAGGTTGAGTTTCAGGCGCCTGGCATCGAGGGCCTGTGCAAATTCCTCATCCGAACCAACAGCGTGGATGTCCTTGGCACTGTGGTTTAAATCCTGGCCTTGGTCTTCCGACGTCTTATCTGCTGATGCAGTGCGCTGCTGCTCATTCAGATGAGTCTTCACACATCCCATCTTTGTTCTGTGGATCTTCATGCCACGGGTGTAGCGAAACGCTTTCCACAGACACATGGATATTCCATTTGGTCCATGTTCATAGTCCGTTTGGGATTTGCAGTCATGATTGGTTGAGCACCGATGGATTCATCATTCTCTCCCCCTTTCGGTGAATCCTGGGAGCATCTTTTCCTTTTATTCTTAGTAGCCACATGTTTAAGGCAAAGTGGGGAGCCAGCCCACAGAGCCCTTGGTTCTGGTCTTTCCCAGTGTCCTCCGGTCTTTCCCGGACGTCCTCCGGCCTATTCCCGGAAGTCAATGGTTTACCCATGCATCAGTAGAAAGAAACTCGTGGAGAGCATGGCAGCAGAGAGTCCTCAGAAGAGAAGCCCCTTTCAAGCAAGTGTTTTGGCCCTTATCTCCTGACACTCTAGGGGGGTTGGGCCACACCCGGTTCATGACTCCGGATGTCCCTCTGCTGCCCCTTTTTTTTTTTCCCCATCTTGGGATGAGCCATGGCTGGGATTCGAACCCATGACCCTCTGGACATGCTCATTTTCCACTTAATGACTAGCGCTTTAACCACTGAGCCACAGGGACACCTGATATTTGTAGGAAAGTTAAGCCTTATGAAGTTCACTTTTGTTCCTCCTTGACCAGATCCAGCTTGAACACCTCTCTGCCGCTTCTGCCATTGCTTTCAGGGCTCTGGTTTTTTCCTTTCCTGCAACTGAGAGCTGTTGTGGAGACGTATCCCCCTCAGTGGATGACAGTCCAGGATATGGTTCCAGTCTGACTGCTGGAGCCCCTATCACTCTCTGCTGTAGGTAGGAGCTGGTCAGGGCAGAAACATCCACCTTTAATTCATCAAACAGTCTCCAATCCCTTGAGTCCCCGGCCTGCAAGTCCATGATGCTAACCACTGCACCATGATGGCCAGTGGTGGGCAGTCCTTTATTCATTTCTGCCTCACACCCATCCTTACTGCTTGATTTAGGTTTTCAAACAAAACCATGCAGAAGGTCCATTGTGATAATTCCGTTCCAATTCCAGTGATGAAGGAAAGACGGAGCTGATCGGGCAAGTTATGTGATGGTCTGAAGAGCTGCTCTGAACAAGGGGAAGTCTATGGCAATAAATGATTTGCATTGAATGGGGACTGTTTGTGTTTGATTGGAATGAATGATGATGTCAGACCTGTGCCCTTATACACTGTTGGAGAATGTAGTCCACCGCTAGATAAAACGGTTAGTATTCCACATAATCAAAGTACACCAGAAAGGGTGTGGACAATAGTCTAGATATAGAACTGCCAGTGAGAGTTTAAATTATCATTCACTAAAGTTCATTCTGATCATGCGAGTAATCCCCAGAAGGGAACCTTTCACATATCAACAAAGAGATCTACATTAAGATAATTGAAGAGCGCTAGGCCAGCTACCAGTGTGGTTGCTCACACTACCCCAGTTTATTTCTAGACACTAGTTCATTAAAGAGCACTGGGCCAATACCAGGTACTCACACTACTCATGTTTCTGGACATATGTCATTAAAGAGCTCTGGGCCAACACCATGTACACATACTACTCCTATTTCTGGACATTAAGTCATTAAAGATCACTGGGCTAACACCAGGTACATGGGCTGCTGTTTTCTGGACGCTAGGTCATTAAAGAGCGCTGGGCCAACACTTGTTACCAGGTACATACACTATTCCTGTTTTCTGGACATGAGGGTCACTGAGCAACCCTGGGCCAACAGCTAATGTCGGTGCACAGGTCTGATGGGCAGTGGTGTGGAGAATGGAAGCCAAAGCCAATACATGGTGCACACAGAGAACCAGTGTGGGCTGTTTTTGTTGAATGAAAGTGGAATGCATGATTGTGACTGATAGATGTTTATTGTACCTGAAGAGCATAGGTTGCAGTTAGGGAACTGTTCACACTTCACCAGCCATGTGACAGGTACAGAGGCTCCCACAGGCTGGCACCAACAACTGATAAGCCTGAGGTTTAACCTGTTGTATCCACTCTCCCTCACAGGATGGGACTTCTGCCAGGGGGGAGGGGAGGGGGGAGCCGTCAGGACCATGTCTGTTGTCTTGTCATCTGAACCCCGGGACTAAAGAGGACTAGTGGGATAGCTTTATGTGTGGTGTGGTTTCAGGGCAATTATAGTCGTTTGCATTCCAGGGTTTCGCATTGTCCTAGGATGGGAGAAATCATGATTGTATTGCTTAAGTGAAAGAAGTTGATGTATTAGTCAGGCTTTAACACATCAAGGTTATCTCTGCACTCACAGATTGATGGAGTGAACAATGGATAAATAAACAGCAGCAGCCTTTTCCCCACTTTTCCATCCCTCCCTGCAAGCACACTTCACTTTGTGTCGCATTAATTAGTCCACTAGCATTTCTTTTGCGAATAGTCGGTCAATATCCATGATATTGTTAATTTTCAGTGTCTTTCCATTTTCAAGTTTGCTAAGATGTTCCCATGTGATGACCAGGCAGCCATCATTGCAGAAAGACTGCTAGTCTTTTTCAGTAGTTTGTAATTTGTCTGTGTAAGGTCTTCCACCACAGTAATGCCAGTCTTTTGATTTTCTCCATGCTGTCAGCACTTGGCCTCTCTTCTTCCGTGAGAAGTGCAGGACGATAGGATGTATCCCCCCCCCCCCCCCCCCCCCCCCCCCGTTTCATTGTAGCTTTCTGCAAGGCATCTTGTTGTATGATGTCATCTGAGTGTTTGGTGATCTGAGGAAGTTTGGTTCTCAGGTTTCTGTTGAAGAGAGCAGCAACTGGTGATAACACCGGTAGTGGAGTGAGGTGTAGTACAGTGATGAAGGAGAAATCTGTACATCTCCTGTTTGAAGTTTAGAGTAGCTGCAGTCTTGATTGTTCTTTTGATCATTTTCATGAAACGTTCTGTCTCTGCATTAGCAGAGAGCCATAATGGCGTGATCTTTCTCTACATTAGCATGGGGCCATAATGGGGTTATCTTTCTGTGCTTGATACCCATGCGAGTGCAGAACTGTGTGAAGTCATTGCTGTTGAAGGGTGGTCAGTTGTCTGTTTTTAATGATTGTGGGATACCAAATTCAGCAAATATCTTGACAGGGGATCATGTATCGGCTGGAGGTGGATTAAAGAATATCAACTACATGATAGCGAGAGTATTCATCTGTCACAACCAAGTATTGTCCTGTGGGTAGATCACCAAATCAGCAGACAGTTCTTCCCAGGGAGCCTCGGGAAGCTTGGGTTCAGGCGCTGCAGTCGGTGTACCGACCTGGCATGTCGTACAGTTCTTGGCGGATGTTCTCCACTTTTTCTGTGAGGAGTGCGATAGTTCTCACGATCCCTTGGTGGCCAGAATGGGCAGTATTCACTTCTGGTGTAGAGAATGGGCAGTATTCACAGCCTTCTGGTGTAGAGAATGGGCTGTGTTCACAGCCTTCTGGTGTAGAGAATGGGCAGTATTCACAGCCTTCTGGTGTAGAGAATGGGCTGTGTTCTCAGCCTTCTGGTATAGAGAATGGGCAATGTTCACAGCCTTCTGGTGTAGAGAATGGACTATTTTCAGTTTTCTGGTGTAGAGATAATGGGCCATGTTCACAGCCTTCTGGTATAAGAGAATGGGCAATGTTCACGGTTTTCTGGTGTAGAGAATGGGCAGTGTTCAGTCTTCTGATGTAGAGAATGGGCTGTTTTCACAGCTTTTGGTGTAGAGATGCAGGTAGAATGAACTGTCGAACCTTTAATAATAATAATAATGATTTCTTATATAGCGCTTAATCAAACGAATTTCTCTAAGCGCTTTACAAAGTCATACTACATTCACCCTTCTCATATACAGTAATACACCTTACACCCAACTACAAATACTATTACCACAATAACAAACAAATCCTAATCCTACCAATGTGACATTCACTTATTCTTCAAATATCACTACAAAAACTTAATCCTATAACGTTCAATCATACAACAAATACATATAATAGAGAACATACACATACGCTACATTTGAAAAGGCCCAGACGGCTATGAGTTAGGTTGTACCCCCCCCCCCCCCCCCCTCCCCACAGCATTGACTAATTATGAGAAAATAGATGGGTTTTAAGTTTAGACTTGAAAGAAGAGATAGAATCTGAATGTCTGAGACAGTCTGGCAGTCTGTTCCACGTCGCTGGAGCTTGAAAAGAGAAAGATCTTTCACCAGTAGTAGTCCTGAAGCGAGTCATTCGCAGAAGGCGGTCGTCAGCACAGGAGCGTAGTTGTCGAGAGGGGGTGTAGATTTTAAGGAGATCTGAGAGATAAGAAGGTCCATTTTCAAAGAGAGCAGAGAAAGTGAGAGTTGAGATTTTGTACGAGATACGGTTTGAGACAGATAGCCAGTGAAGAGAGTGGAGGAGAGGCGAAATGTGAGCATGTTTTCTTGCTCTACAGACGACTCGGGCTGCCTGATTTTGGATTCGCTGTAATCTTTCTATCAGGTATTTTGGAAGGCCGGCCAAAAGTGAGTTGCAGTAATCTATTCTAGATAAGACAAATGCACAAATGAGAGTTTTTGTAGCATCTGTAGAGAGAAGGTGACGTACAGAGCTGATTCTTCTTAGTTCTAAATAGGCAATCTTGCAAATATTTGAAACCTGTTTCTCAAAGGAGAGGGATTGGTCAAGTATGACCCCTAGACTGCGGACAGAGGTGGAGACAGAGACAGCACAGTCATTGATAGTGACAGCTGAAGGCAGAGAAGGATGGTTAGGCTGTTTTGTCACGAACATGAGTTCCGTCTTGTCGTCGTTTAGTTGTAGTTTGTTGGTTGTCATCCAGTCCTTCAGGTCTGCAATGCAGCCCCGCGTCCGAGAAATCAGTGAGTCAGTTTCAGCAATGGGAGCCGACTGATGAAGCTGAGTATCGTCAGCAAAGCTCTCATGCGACATGGCGTGACCACTGATGACGTCAGACACAGGACTAGCATACAGCACAAAAAGGACTGGCCCAAGTACAGAACCCTGAGGCACACCGTACCTAAGAGGAGAACTGTCTGAGTATCTTCCCTGTACACACACTGTCCGATTACGTCCAGTCAAGTAAGAGATAATCCAGTCGAGAGCTGTGTCTTTGAATCCAAAGGAAGTTTGAAGCCGTGAGAACAAAATATTATGATCGATCGTGTCAAATGCTGCAGAGAGGTCTAACATCGCTAATAAGGAAACATTCCCATCGTCAAGCCCGCAGAGGAGGTCATTGACTATACGGAGGAGTGCTGTCTCACAACTATGGCCTTGTCTGTAAGCAGATTGATGAGGATTCAAAAGGTGATTCTTTTCGAGATGTTCTAGAATTTGTTCCAAAACGATCTCCAATAATTTTGATAGAAATGACAAATTTGATACAGGCCGATAATTCTTTAAAACATTTTTATCTAATGAAGGTTTCTTGATCAATGGACGTACCACTGCGGACCGGAAGATTTCAGGAACGTGACCAGAGGACAAAGAGGTATTGATAACATGAGTAAGATGGGGTAGGACATCATCAATGCACTGAAAGAGCAAGTTAGTGGGAATGGCATCAAGTTCACATGATTTAGGGCTGCATCGCAAAGTTTTTTGACATAGTCTAGACTAACAGGACTAAAACAAGCCAAAGGAGGTCCACAGTAAACTTTGTCATTCAGAGGATGTACAGGTGCAGTAGAATCTAGCTTTTCACGGATAGTGTCAATTTTTCCATTGAAAAACTCTAAGAATTTCTGAGGGAGCTCTTGAGTTTGGAAGATGGTGGGAAGGGGGGAGTAGCTGACTTTGCCTAGGAGACTATTTGTGACATTAAATAGTTGCTTGGCCGTGTTACAGGCCAATATCTTTGAAGAATAGAACAAAGTTTTTGCTTGATGAACAATGTCAGTAACATGATTTCTCGCAGTTTGATATATTTCCCTGTGCACAGTCAGTCCCGTGGCGCGCCATCCCTCTCAGCCCCCCTCCTCTCCTGCTTAGCCTCCGACAACTCGGGACCCACTGTGTTGTGCCATTGACACAGTGAGCGATCAGTGATCAAGCGCCTGCTCACTGGAGCATGCTTATCAAGCAT
>JAMYXO010003646.1:12500-19566 GCA_033310375.1 Conus canariensis | reverse complement strand
ACAATCCATTCCCCCGCACTCCCCCTTTTTAAAAACGGAAAATTTACTCAGCGGGAACAGACTGTGAATTTCCATGTCCCCTGTAACCCCCCCTAAAGCTATCAATTCAGTGACTGAAGATAAAAAACGCAGCTAAAAAAAACTACGTGCTAACTTTTGTGAAAATTTTTAATTTTTCCTGTGACAAATTAGATTTCTTAAAAAAAAAAATAATAAATTTAGAAACAACCAACAAAAAACTGCGAAAAAAAATTTTAATTGTATAAAAACCCACCTGGGGTCACTGCAGCTCAAATGAAAAAAGTGAAATCAAAACCAAGATTTTTGGGTTACACCGAAAAAAACAAACAATTTCAATTTTGGGAAAAACGTTGAAAACCTTTTTCCCCACAATTTTGGAATAAAAAACAAATAAAAAATTTTTTCTCACAACCCCAACAAAACCCCCTCTTCCACACTTTGAATGAAAACGAAGCTTTTACCACTTTTACAACCTAAACAATCTGTTCGGGAGCACGCCCCTAGGAAAAACCGAACAAAAACCAAGGGCGGGGCCCATCACATTTTCCCCGAGATGACATCAAGGGGTTGTTTCAGGCTCTGATAGGCCTTTCTAATCACAGGGCGAAAAAACTTTTCCACTTGGGTCCCCCCCTCCTCACCAAACCCAACAACAACAAGACAAATCCGTCAAAAACCTGCCCCAAGCCTAGTAATCCCTTCACTTTTTTTCAACACAGATAACACAGATTCTTTTTAAAATCCCAAATCCCCATCGTCAAAAAAAAAAAAAGTTTTCATGTGAACCCCCAAATTTGCTTTTCCCAATCGTCCCCTATCGACCCTTTTTGGGTCGTAACCCCTTTTTCAAAATAAAAACCGATGACTCCCCTTTTGGGGGACTCTAAAATTTCTTTCATTAATCCCAAACTTTTTTTTCCTAGTTATGAAAGCCCCTTAAAAAAGATTTTTTTTTCCGGAGCTTTCCCTTTGAAGAAAATTCCCTTTCCCAGGGCTTCTTCCCTTCTGTTTGCCCAAATTTAAAAAGGTTATATTACATTTTTGGCTTTAAAACCATGTCCATCAGTCCATATCTGTCAGTGCAGGGCCCTAAAAATAAATTATTTTATGCAAACACAACCCCTTCTGCACGTGGAGTCTTAGCCCCCATCCAAAACCACCCAAAGGGGCAAACTTCCCTTTCAACAACACCATTTAACCTCAAATCGTAATCAAAAGAACGGGTCCCCAGGGGGAAGTTACTTTTTTTTGGAAAAATTTCCCGGTTTTGCACAATAAAAACTTTGTAAAACTATACAATTCACCCAAACATCGATACTGGAAGGCTTGAAAAACTCTTGAAAACCGTGGGAAAGGGAAACACATGCTGAACATTTTCCTCCTGATCGGGCCCGTCTTTCCAAAAGTCTCAAGAACTCACAACAAAGGAAATTTAAAATTATACCCATTTCCTCCCCAACTCTTCGCCCTTTCGACACTCTAATTTTTCAAGTCCCAAGCATTCAGGAAACCCCAAAACAAATAAATTTACCCTCAAATTTTCCCCCCCCCTCTTCCCTTCAACACCCCCCCCTTTTACCTAAACGATCTTTTCCCAAGGGTTTTAAAAGGGGCCCCCTTTAAAACCCACCCAATCATACCCAAATATAAACCCCCCCCAACATTTTTCAAACCCATCCCCCCCACCGCCCATAGGTCCGAAAACCCCCCCAAATTGAACCTTCCAAAAAACCCCCCCCCTCAAAAAATAATTTCACAACTTCCTTCACTTTCCCCTTTCTGTCACAAAACCCCGCAGGGAATCCCACTCCCCCAAACCCAAAACCCAGATCGCCGGAAGGAAATACCCCTCCAAACCCTGTTCACCCTTATCTGAAAAATTTATTAAAAAGGGGCTCGAATTTTTGGTCCCACAACTTTTTCCCTTTTCCCCTACCAAATTTTAACTTAAAGTACATTTTTTAAATGTCTTAAATGTTTTCTCATAATTTTTCCTTAATGTTTTTTTTTTTTTAAAAAAAGTTTTTTTTTTTTTTAAGGGGGTTTTTTTAAAAAACCCCCCCCCCCCCCAAAAAAAAAAGGGGGGTTTTTTTTAAAAACCAAAAACCCCCCAAAAAAAAACCCCAAATTAAACCAAAAAAAGGGCCCCGGGGGAATTTTTTTTTTTTCCCCCCTTTTTTCCCCGGGTTTTTTTTTTTTTTTTTTTTGGGGGGGGTTTTTTTTTTGGGGGGGTTTTTCCCCCCCCTTTTTTTTCCCCTTTTTCTTCCCCCCCCCCTTTTTTTTTTTGGGGGGTTTTTTTTTTTTTTTTTTTTTTTTTTTTGGGAAATTTGGGCCCTTTTTTTTAAAATTTTTTTCCCCCCCCCTTTTTTTTTTTTTTTTCCCCCCCCCTTTTTTTAAATTTTTTTCCCCTTTTTTTTAAAAAAAAAAAATTTTTTTTTTTTTTTTTTTTAAAAAATTTTTTTTTCCCTTTGGGCCCCAAACCCCCAAAAACCTTCCCCCCCCCAAAAAAAATTTTTTTTTAACATTTTTTTAAAAACCCCCGGGTTTTAAACCCCCAAAAAACCCCCAAAATTTTTTAAACCCCCCCCCCTTTTTTAACCAAAATTTTTTTAAATTTTAAATTTTTTTCCCCTTCCCCCCCCCCCTTTTTTTTTTTTTTCAAAATTTTTAATTTTTCCCCTTCCTTTTAAAAAAATTTTAAAAAAATTTTTTTTAAAACCCCCCCTTTTTTTCCCCCTTTTTTTAAAAAAGAAAACTTGGGGTTAAAAACCCGGGGGGGAAAAATTTTTTTAAAAAGGGGGGGGGGGTTTTTTTCCAAAAATTTTTAAAGGAAAAAAAAACCCAAAAAACCCCCCCAAAAATTTTTTTTTTTAAAAAAACCCCTTTTTCCCCCCCCTTTTTTTTTTTTTGGGGGGGGGTTTTTTTTTTTTTAAAAAATTTTTTTTTTTTTTTCCCCCCCCCCCTTTTTTAAGGGGAAACCCCTTTCCCCCCCCAAAAAATTTTTTTTTTTTTGGGGTTTTGGGGGGGGGGGGTTTTTTTAATTTTCCCCTTTCCCCAAAAAAAAAACCCCCCCCCCTTTTTTTTAAAAGGGGGAAAAAATTTTTTTTTTTCAAAAAATTTTTTAAAAATTTTTTTTTTTTTTTTTTTTTTTTTTTGGGGGGGTTAAAAAAAAAAATTTTTTAAAAAAAAAGGGTTTTGGAAGGAAAATTTTAAAAAAAACCTTTTTTTTTCCCCCCAAAAAATTTTTTTTTTTTCCCCTTAAAAGGGGGAAATTTTAAAAAAATTTTTTTTGGTTTAAAAAAAAACCCCAAAATTTTAAAATTTGGGGGGGGAAAAAAACTTTTAAGGGCCCTTTCAAAAAAAAAAACCCCCCAAAAAAAATTTTTTGGGGGGGAAAAACCAAAAAAAAAAATTTAAAATTTTTTTTGGTAAAAAAAGGGTTTTTCCCTTTTTAAAAAAAACCCTTTTTGGGAAAAAAAAACCTCTTTGGGGGGAATTTTAAAAAAATAAAAAACCCCCCTTTTTTTTTTAAAGGGGGGTTTTAAAAAAAAAAATTTAAAAATTTTCCAATTTTTTAAACCCCCTTTTTTTTTGGGTTTTTCCCCCCCTTTGGAAAAAAAAAAAAACCCCTTTTTTAATTTGGTTTTTTTAAAAAAACCCCGGGGTTTTTATTTGTCAAAAAAAAATTTTTTTTTAAAAAAAAAAAAATTAAAAAAAAAAAATTTTTGGGTTTTTTAAAAATTTTTTAAGCCCTTTTTTAAAAAAAAAAAAAATTTTTTGGGGTTTAAAAAAATTTTTTTTTTTTAAAAAAAAATTTTTTTTTAAAAAAAAAAAAAAAATTTTTAAAAGGTGTTTTTAAAAGGGCCCTTTTTTTTCAAAAAAAATTTTTTTTTTTTTTTTTTTTGGTTAAATAAAAAAAAAATTAAAAAAAAAAAATTTTTTTTTTTTTAAAAAAAAAAAAAAATTTTTTTTAAAAAATTTTTTTTTTTTTAAAAGGAAAAAAAAAAAAAAGGGAAAATTTTTTTTAAAAAAATTTTTTTTTTTAAAAAAAATTTTTTGGGAATTTTTTTTAATTTTTAAAAATTTTTTTTTTTTTAAAAAAAAATTTTTTTTTTTTTTGGGGGGGGAAAATTTTTTTAAAAAAATTTTTTTTTTAAAAAAATTTTTTTAAAAAAACCCCCCAAAAAATTTTTTAAAAATTTTTTTGGATTTTTTAAAAGTTTAATTTTTTTTTTTTTAAAAGGGTTTAAAAAAAAAAGGGGGAAAAGGGGGGGGGGGTTTTAAAAAAAATTTTTTTTGTTTTTTTTTAAAATTTTTTTAAAAAAAATTTAAAAAAAAATTTTTTAAAAAATTTTAAAAAAAAATTTTAAAAAATTTTTTAAAAATTTTTTAAAATTTTTTTTAAAAGGGGGGGAAAAAAATTTTTTTTAGTTTTTTAGGGGTTTTTTTTTTTTTGGGGGGGTTTTTAAAATTTTTTTTTTTTGGGGGGTTTAAAAAAATTTTTAAATTTTTGGTTTAAAAAAAAGGGGGGGGAAAATTGTTTTTTTTAAATTTAAATTTTTTGGTTAAAAAAATTTTTTAAAAATTTTAAAATTTTTTTTTTTGGGTTTTTTTTTTTTTTTTTTTAAAAAAAAAAAAAAAAAATTTTTTTTTTTTTTATTTTTTTGGGTTTTTGGGTTTTTTTTTTAAATTTTTTTTTTTTGGGGGTTTTTTGGGGTTTTTTTTGTTTGGGGTTTTGTTTTTTGGGGGGGGGGGGGGGTTTGTTTTGGGTTTGGGAAATTTAAAAATTTTTTTTAAAGGGGTTTTTTTTTTTTTTTTTTTTTAAAAAAGGGGGTTTTTTTTGGTTAAAATTTTTTTTGGGGGGTTTTTTTGGGGGAAAAAAAAATTTTTTTTTTTTTAAAAAAAAATTTTGGGGTTTTTTTTTTTTTGGGGGTTTTTTTTTTTTTTTTGGGGGGGTTTTTTTTTGGGGGGAAATAAGGGGGGGGTTTTTTTGGTTTTTTTTGGGGGGTTTTTTTTTTTTGGGGGGGGGTTTTTGGGGTTTTTTGGGTTTTTGGGTTTTTTTTGGGGGGGAGGGGGGGTTGGGGGGGTTTGGGGTTTTTTTTTGGGGGGTTTTTTTTTGGGTTTTGGGTTTTTAAAAATTTTTGGGGGGGGTTTTGGGGGGGGGGTTTTTGGGGGGGTGAAAAAAAGGGGGGAAAAAAATTAAGGGGAAAAAGGGAAAAAAAAAAAAGGGGGGGGAAAAAAGGGGGGGGGGGGGGGGAAAATTTTTGGGGGGGGGGGGAAAAAAAAAGGGGGGTTTTGGAAAAAAAAAAGGGGGGGGGGGAAAAAAAAGGGGGGGAAAAATTTGGGAAAGGGAATTTTTTTTTAAAAAAAAAGGGGGGGTTTTTGGGGGGAAAAAAAAAAAAAAAAAAAAAAAAAAAAAAAAAAAAAAAAAAAAAAAAAAAAAAATTTTTTTTTTAAAAAAAAAAAAAAAAATTTTTTTTTTTTTTTTTTTTTTTTTTTTTTTTGGGGGGGGGGAAAAAAAAAGGAAAAAAAAAAAAAAAAAAAAAAAATTTTTTTTTAAAAAAATTTTTTGGGGTTTTTTTTTTTTTTGGGAAAAAAAAGGGGGGAAAATTTTTTTGGGGGGGTTTTTTTTTAAAAAAAAAATTTTTTTTTTTTTTTTTTTTTTAAAAAAAAAAATTTTTTTTTTTTTAAAAAAAAAAAATTTTAAAAAATTTTTTAAAAAAAAAAAAAATTTTAAAAATTTAAAGGGGGGGGGGGTTTTTTTTTTAAAAAATTTTTAAAAAAAAATTTTTTAAATTTTAAAAAAAAAAAAAAAATTTTTTTTTAAAATTTTAAAAAAAAAAATTTTAAAAAAAAAAAAATTTTTTTTTTTTGGGGGGGGGGGGGGTTTTTAAAAATTTTTTCCCAAAAAAGGGATGGGGAAAAAAAGGGGGTTTTTTTTTAAAAAAAAAAAAAAAAAAAAATTTTTTAAGTTTTTTTTTTTTAAAGGGGTTTTAGGGGGAAAAAAATTTAAAAAAGGGGAAAAAAAGGGGGTTTTTTTTTTTTAAAAAAACCCGGGGGGGAAAAAAAAATTTTCCTGGGGGGGGGGGGGGAAAAAAAAAAAGGGGGGGTTTTTTTTTTGGGGGAAAGGGTTTTTTTGGGGGGGGAAAAAAGGGGGGGAAAAGGGGAAAAGTTTTTTTTGGGTTTTTTTTTGGGGGGGGGGGTTTTTGTTTTTTTTTTTTTGTTTTTTTTTTTTTTTTTTAAAGGGGGGGGGAAAAAAAAAAAAAGGGGGGGGAAAAAAAAAGGGGGGGGAAATGGGGAAAAATTTTTTGGGGGGGGGGGTTTTTTTAAAAATTTTTTTTGGGGGGGTTTTTAAAATTTTTTTTTTTTTCCCCCCTTTTTTTTAAAAAAAAAGGGGGGGGGGGAAAAAGGGAAAAAGGAAAAGGGGGGGGGGGTTTTTTGGGGGGTTTAAATTTTTTTTTTTTGGGAAAAAAAAATTTTTTTTTGGGGGTTTTTTTTTGGGGGGGAAAAAAAATTTTTTAAAGGAAAAAAAAAGGGGGATGTTTTTTTTAAAAAAAAAAAGGGGGGGAAAAAAAAGGGGGAAATTTAAAAAAAAAAGGGGGGGGGGGGAAAAGGGGAAAAAAATTGGGGGGAAAAGGGGGGGGGGGAAAAATTTAAAAAAAAAAAAGGGGGGGGTTTTAAAAAGGGTTTTTTTTTTTTTTTTTTTGGGGAAGGTTTTTTGGAAAAAATAAAAAAAAGGGAAAAAAAAAAAAGGGGAAAAAAAAAAAAAAAAAAGGGTTTTTTAAAAAAATTTTTTGGGGGGTTTTTTAAATTTTTTTTTTTTGGGGGGGGGGGTTGGGGGAAAGGGGGGGAAAAAATTTTTTTTTTTTTTTAAAAATTTAATTTTTTTTTTTTGGGGTTTTTTTTTGGGTTTTTTTAAAGGGAGGGGGGGTTTGTTTTGGGGTTTTTTTGGGGGGGAAATTTTTTTTGGGGGGTTTTAAGGGGGGGTTTAAAATTAAATTGGGAAAAAGGGGTTTTTTTTTTTTTTTTTTTTGGGGGGGGTTTT
>JAMYXO010003645.1:0-19566 GCA_033310375.1 Conus canariensis | reverse complement strand
CGGAAACGTAAAAAGCATGGCAGAGTGTTCCCTCAAAACCCCCACACGGGGATGAAAAGCTTAAAACGGGGAAGCATCATCAACTGTTTTTATGTCGGGTCCATTAAAAGTTTTGCAAGAAGAGCGGGAATACGGGGAAAACGATGGGGGGTTTTTGGGGCACCGAAAAGTCCAGAACACACCTGACCCCCCCCCCAAACCCAATCCTACCAACCTTCCCCTCCCCCCCCCCCCCCCCTTCCCGCCCCCCCAAACATCCAACACCCCACACCCCTAAAAACTATCGCCACGGCTTAATTCCATTAAAAAAATTTAAAAAAAAAAAAATGGAAAAAAAAAAAAAGAAAAAAACAAGAAAAAAGAAAAGGGGAAACCCCTTAAAAAAGTTTCTGGAAAAAAAGGAAAAATAAAACAAGACCAAAAACTATGTCTAAGAAAAAACGCGAGACCCAAACAAAAAAAATCACTTACGCTTTAGTTTTGCAAATTTCAGGGGGCCCAAAACCGGGTTCCTATCCCCCCCCCTATGCCCCCCAAAACCCCACCCCCCCAAAATCGCAAAAAAGCTTTTCCCCCTTTTTTTTTAAAACACCCCCCCCCCCGCCCCCCCCCCCCTTTCCTCCCCCCCCCCCCCCCCCGTTTCCCCCCCACTTATTCTTCAAGTTTTTTTTTTTTTTAAAAAATCATTGTGGATAGACTTTTCTGCCCCTCCCTTTTTAAAAAAAGTTTTTTTCTTTTTTTTTTTTTTTTTTTTTTGTTGTTAAATTCGTGCATGTCCCCCAAACATGTAAAAAACACCCCCCCCCAACCCCCCCCCCCCTTCTTTCCCTTTTTTTTTTCTTCCAGAAAACGACCCCCCTTTTGTTTAAATGCGTTGATCAAGTAACCTTTTCCCCCACCTGCTTCATCGATGTTCCGGGTTTCCCAAGGGAAAAACCCTTCATGCAGGGATGACTTTCCTTACACTTTTTCTACCTTGCCCGGGCCCGATCCCACCGCGGTCTGCTGAAAAAGGGGGCCCGGGGTGTCCCCCTTGAAGACCCTCGTTAAGACTTTGATTGAGCGGCGGGGTTTTGGGGGGGATAAAGGGGGGGTTTGGGGGTACTCGTCAGGGAGAAACTTATTCGTGCCCATGGAAGGCCCACGTCAGAAAAAAAAACCCTTTTAAAAAAAGCTCGGAGGGGATTTGTAAGGGAAAGACCTTTATTCACTTCCAGAATGCCACTCCTCAAAAAGACCCTTTTCTGCCCCCCAGAGGGCATTCGTCGCAAAAACTTTGATTTTTTTCCTTTTGGAGGCCACCCGCAGAAAAAGGGCTTTTGGTCACGCCTCTTTGGGGAAAAAAACTCCCCTCTTTACTGTTTCTTAGGGGGAGTTCGTGGGAAAGACGATTGGCCCCCTTTTCAACGCCGGGTCACCCAGAAGACGTTCATTGGGGGCGCGGGGGGGCCACCGCCCGTATTTCTTTTTTTTATGGAGTGCCTGTTTTTGGGTTTTTTTTAAAAAAAACTTTTCTGTCTGTCCCCCCCTTTTTTCCCCTTCAAAATTTTTTTTTTCCCCCCCCCCCCTCTGCCCCCACTCCCCCAAACCCACCCCCTTCCCCCTTCCCCTGTGCTGTCTGTCTCTTTTCTGTTTTTGTCTGTGTGACTGCTTTCATGTGCCTTCGTCTGTTTGTCTGCCTCTGGGCGTCTTTCTGTCTGTCTGTTTTTTGTTGTCTCCCCCTGGTCGTTTTCTCGTCTTTTCTGCCTGTCTGCTCTTTCCTCCTGTGTCTCTCTGTGTCTCTCGCTCTCGTTTCTTCTGTCTCTGTCTCTCCTCTCTCTCTCTCTCTCTCCTCCTCTTCCCTGACTGTGGTGGTGGGGGGGGGGGGGAAGGTGGGTGTGGTGAATGTGTGTTTGTAAAATCATATGTTATTTTGCGTGGCCGTACTTTGTGGGAGCCGGTTTTAGAGTGTTTTTGCGCTGAAAAAAATTTGGGGGGGTTTGGGGGTGGTTTTGGTGTGTGTGTGTGTGTGGTGTGTGTGTGTTGTTGTGTGGTGTTGTGTGTGCGGTGCGTGCCACGCGCGCGTGCGCGTGTGTTAAAAGTTAGAGAGTGTGTTTTAAATTTTATTTTATATTTTTTGTGGTGTGGTGTGTGGGGTGTGTTGTGTGGGGTGTGTGTTTTGGGGTTTTGGGGTGGGTTTTGGGGGCGAGAAGGGTTACAAGCGGGCCCTGGTAGGCCGGGGTGATGTGTATTTGTGTGCGCGCGCCCCGGCTTTCAAAGGGAGAATTCGCTGGCCTACTTTTGGAAGCCCCCACTGCATTTTTTTTAATGTGAGGGAAAGGGGGGGTTTTTATGACTGTGCCGCTGCTGTGTCCACACACACCCCCCAAAAAGGTTAAAAAAAATTTAAAAAAACACACAGGGGGAAAGGGGTGGGGCCAGGGGTGTTAACAAAGGAGAAGGGGAAGACAGACAGACAGACAGACAGACCAGAAACAGAGTCAAGAAAAGGGCAAAGACAGACGAAACAGGGTCAACGCACCCGACAGACATAAAAAAGGGATAAGAGACAGAAGACAGACAGATGGACAACAGACAGGGGGGTTGAAGACAACAGCCAACAACAGAGGGAGCCGAGAAAAATCCCCAAAAAGGTTTTAAATTTCCCAAATTGCAAATCTTCCCCCCTTCCCCTCCCCCCCTCCCCTTTCCTTCCCACCCATCTCTTTTACCCTCCCCCTCCCCCCCCTTTCCCCCCCCCCCTTTCCCCCCCCCTTTCCCCCCTTCCCCCTTCCTCTTCCCCCCCCCCCCCCCTTTTTTTCCCCCCCTCCCCCCCCCTTTCCCTTCCCCCCCTTCCCCCCCTTCCCTTTCCCCCCATTCCCCCCCCTTTTTTCTCTTTTCCCCCCCCCTTCATCACCCCCCCTTCCTTTCCCCCACCCCCTACCCCCCCCTTTCCCTTCCTCCCCCACCCTTTCACCCCCCCCCCCCTTCCCCCCCAAACCTATCCCCCCCTCCCCTTTCCCCCCCCCCATCCCCCCCCCCCCTTCCCCTTTCCCCCCTCATCCCCTTCCCCCCCCCCCCCCCACCAAATCCCCCCCCCTTCCCCCCCCACCCCATACCCAACCCCCTCCCCCCCCTTCCCCCCCCCCTTCACCCCCTCCCCCCTCCTTTCCCCCCCCCCCCCCCCCCCCCTTTCCCCCCCCCCCCAATCCCCCCTTCCCCCCCCCCCCCCCCCTTTTCCCCCCTCCCCCCCCCCCTTTTCCCCCCCCACCCCCCCCCCCCCCCCCCCCCCTTTCCCCCCCCCCCCCCCCCCCCCCCCCTTTTCCCCCCCCCCCCCCCTCCCCCCCCCCCCCCCCTTTTTTCCCCCCCCCTTCCCCCCCCCCCTTTCCCCCCCCCCCCCTTCCCCCCCCTCCCCCCTCCCCCCCTCCCCCTTTCCCCCCCCCCCCCCCCCCCCCCCCCTTCCCCCCCCCCCCTCCCCCCCTTTCCCCCCCCCCTTTTTCCCCCCCCCCCCCCCCTTCCCCCCCCCCCCCCTCCCCCCCCCCCCCCCCCTCCCCCCCCCCCTTTCCCCCCCCCTCCCCCCCCTTTCCCACCCCCCCCCTTTCCCCTTCCACCCTTCTCCCTCCCCCTCCCCTCCCCCCTCCCCCCCCCCCTTCCTCCCCACCCACCCATCCCCCTCCCCCTTCCCCCCCCCCTATCATCTCACCCCCCCCCTCCCCCCCCCTTCCCCCTCCCCCCCTCCCCCCTCCCCCCCCCCCCTCCCCTCCCCCCCACATCACCCCCCCCCCCCCCCCCACCCCCCCCCCCCCCTCCTTTTCCCCCCCCACTCCCCCCCCCCCTCCTCCCCCCTCCCCCCCTACCCCTCTCCTCCCACCCCTCTCCCCCCCCCCCCTATCTCCCCCCCCCCCCCCCATCATCCCCTCCCCCTCCCTCCCCCCCCATCTCCCCTCCCCCCTCCTCCCCACCCCCCTCCCCCCCCCTTCCCCTCCCACCCCATCCCACCCTTCCCCCCTCCCTTCCCCCCTATCACCCCCCCCCTTCTCCCCTTCCCCCCCCTATCACCCCCCCCCTCTCCTCCCCCCCCCCCCCCCCTCCCCCCCCTCCACCCCCTCCCCCCCCTCCACCCCCCCCCCTCCCCCCTCCCCTCCCCCCCCCCCTTCCTCCCCCCCCCCTCCCCCCCCCCCCCCCCCCCCCCCTCCCCCCCCCCCCCCCCCCCCCCCCCCCCCCCCCCCCCCCCCCCCTTCTCCCCCCTCCCCCCCCCCCCCCCCCCCCCCCCTCCCCCCCCCCCATCCCCCCCCCCCTCCCCCCCCTCCCCCCCCCCCCCCCCCCCCCCTTTCCCTCCCCCCCCCCTCCCCCCCCCCCCCCCCCCCTTTCCCCCCCCCCCTTCCCCCCCCCCCCCCCCCCCCCCCCCCCCCCCTCCCCCCCCCTCCCCCCCCCCCCCCCCCCCCCAATCCACCCCACCCCCCACAACCACCACACACACCACCCAACCAACCACCCCACACACACCCCACCACCCCCCACCCAACCAACCCCAAAACCCACCCCAAACCCCCCCAAACCACCAACCCCACCCCCCAACCACCACCCCAAACCACCCCACCACACCACCCACAACCCCAACAACCCACAAAACCACAAACCACCACCCACCCCCCCCACCAAAACCCCACAACCACCCACCCCCAACACCACACCCACCCCAACCAACACCCCCCCCCACCCACCACAACCCCACCCAACCCCACAAACAACCCAACCACAACCCCCCCAACCCACCACACCCAACCCCAACCCACCAACCCAAACCAACCCCCCACCCAACACCCACACAACCAACCCCCAACCCCACCAAACCCAACCCACACCCCACCCCACCACCCCCACCACACCCCCCCACCCCCCCCCCCCACACCAACCCCCCACCCCACCCCCCCCCACCCCAACAACCCACCCACCCACCCCACACACCCCCACCAACCCAACCCCACCCACACCACCACACCAACCCCCCAACCACACACCAACACCAACACCCCACCCAACCCACCCACAACCACCACCCCCAAACCCCCAACAACCCACCCACCCACACACACCCACCACCCCCACCAACCCCCCCCCCAAACACAACCACCCCACCACCCCACCCACCACCAAAACCCACCAAACTTCCCCTTCTTTCTTCCACCCTATCATCACCCACCCTTCCATTCTCTTCTTCCCACCCATCATCATACCCTCCCCCTTCTCTCTTCCCACCCTAACATCATTCACCTCCCCTTCTCTCTTCCACCCTTCATCATCACATTCCCCTTCTCTCTTCCCACCTATCATCCACCTTCCCCTTCTCTTCCCACCCATATATCCTTCACCTCCCCTTCTCTTTCCTCACCCTTATCTCATCCACCCTCCCCCTCTTTCTCTTCCCACCATTTCATAATCACCCTCCCCTTGTCTCTTCCCCACCCTATCATCTCACCTCCCCATTCTCTCTTCCCACCCTTTCATCCTCACACTCCCTTCTCTTCCCCACCCTATCAATTCATCACCTTCCCCTTCTGTTCTTCCCACCATATCCATCACCCTCCCCCTTCTCCTCTGTCCCACCCTATCATCATCACCCTCCCCCTTCTCTTCCCACCCTATCTTCATCACCTCCCCCTTCTCTCTTCCAACCCATTCATCACCCTCCACCTTCTCTCCTTCCTCCCTATCATTCACCCTCCCCCTTTCTCTTCCCACCCTATCATCACCTACACCTCCCCCTTCTCTCTTCACACCCTATCTTCATCACCTCTCTCCCCTTCTCTCTTCCCACCCAGTTCATCAATCACCCTCTCCCCTTCTCTCTTCCACCCCCTATCACTCATCCTTACCCTTCTCTCTTACCACCCGATCATCACCTCCCCCTTATCTCCCTCTCCCACCCTATCATCACCCTCCCCCTTCTGTCTTCCAACCCTTCAACTCATCCACCCTCCCCTTCTCTCTTACCACCCTCATCAGCACACCTCCCACATTTCTCTTCCCACCCTATCAATCACAACCCTCACCCTTCTTCTTCCCACACTATCATCACCCTCACCCCTACTACACTACCCACCCAAACAACCCCCTACCCCCAACACACACACTAACAACCAACCCATACCCTTCCATTACCACCTAACATCTCCCTACCCCTTCTCACTACCCACCCCTATAACATCCCACCCCCAACACACTATCCTATTAAACACCCATCCCATCTCTCTATCCCCCCCTTCATCCCCATCAACACACAACCCCCATCACCACCCCCTATCCCAACACTCATACCCACCAAACAACACCCCAACCCAACAACAAACCCCCCACACCACACACCCTCCCCACAACACTCATTCCCACCCTATCAACACCACCTACCCTTCACACAACCCACCCTAACAACAATCACCAACCCCAACACACAACCCCCACAACACCCCCAACCCAACACAAACCACTACCAAACAACACCAACCCAACCACACAACCCAACACAACCACCCTCCCCCATCCTTATCCCCACCCGAATCAACCCCTCCCCTAACACACAACACCCCAATACAGCAAACACAATCCAACACTCATCCACCCAAACATCACCACCCTTACCAACACACAACCCACCTACAACATACCCCTCCCCTTCACACCTTCCACCCTAATCAACACCCCCATACCCATCAGCACATCCCACCACCTCAATACCCAATCCCAACTCACTTCCACCAAACCTCCCCACCTAGCAACACATTACCCACCCTAACAACACACCCTACCCCCTACACTATCCCACCCCTAATCAACAACCCTCCCCATCTACATCCACCAATCAAACACCCTTCCCCTACACTCATCCCACCAATCAACACCCTTCCTACTCTCTATCCCCCACCAATCATCCACCCCACCCATCTCACAACCCCCCAAACTCTCACCCACGCCCCAATCTACATCTATCCCACCCAAACAACATACACCCTCCCCTTGTCTATACACCCCCTATAATCATCACCCTCCCCCTTCTACTTCCACCCTATCATTCAATCACCCTACCCTTCTCTCTTCCCACCCCTATCATCATCACCCTTCCCCCTACTGTCCTTCCCACCCTATCAACACCCTCCCCCTACTCTCTTCCCAACCCTATCATCATCACCACCCCATCTCTATTCCCCCACCTATCATATCACCCACACCAACTCTCTACCACACGTATCATACCCTCCCATCTTCTACCCACCCTATCATCACCCTCCCCTTTCTCTTCCCCACCAATCAACACCACCTCCCCCCTTCCCTCTTCCACCCTAACCATCATCACCTTCCCTTCTCTCTTCCCACCCTATCAACATCACCCTACCCTTTCTCTTCCCACCCTCACATCATCCTTCCCCTTCTCTCTTCCACCTATCCATACACCCTTCCTTTCTCTTCCCACCTATCAATCACCTCCCCCTTCTCTCTTCCACCCAATCATCACACCACCCTCCCCCTTTCTCTTCCCACCTATCATCACCACCTCCCTTCTCTTCTACCCACCCTTTCATCACCACCCTCCCCTTCTCTCTTCCCACCAATCATCACCCTCCCCCTTCTCTCAACCCACCCTATCATCACCCTCCCCCCTTCTCTCTCTTCCCCACCCTTATATCCATCCCCTCCCCCTTCTCTCTTCCCACCTATTTCATCATCACCCTCCCCTTCTCTCTTCCACCCTATCAAAACACCTGCCTTCATCTCTTCCCCCTATCACAACAACCACCCTCCCCTTCTCTCTTCCAACAGCCTCTCATCACACCACTCAGCCTTCTTCACTTCCACCCTATTCATCATCACCCACCGCCCTCTTCTTCTTCCCACCTAACAACCTCCTTTCCCTTCTCTCTTCCACCCTTCATCACCCTTCCTTCTCTCTTTCCCACCTATCATCATTCCACCCTCCCCCTTCTCTCGCTTCCCACCCTAATTCCACTCATCACTTCCCCTTCTCACTTCCCACCTATCCAATCACTCCCTTCTCTCTTCCCACCCTATCATCATCACCTTCCCCTTCTATCTCCCACCTATCATCACCCTTCCCCTTCTCTCTTCCGACCCTATATCCATCAACCCTTCCCTTCACTCATTCCCACCCATCTCAACACCCTTCCCCCTACGCTCTACATCCCACCTATCATCACCACTCCCCTTACTACTTCCACGTATCATCACCTCCCCTACTCTAACTTCCACCCTATCATACACCAACCCCTTCTCGCTTCCCACCCTAAATAATTTTTTTTTTCCTCACCACCCTCCCCCTTCTGTGCTCCCACCCTAACAACACACCCAACCACAACATCACAACCTCCCCAAAACCACTCACCCTCGCCTTCATCTTTCCCACCCTACCTCATCACCCTGCCCTTCTCTCTTCCCACCCTATCATCATCACCCACCCCTTCTCTCACCCACCTATCATCAACACCTCCCCTTCTTCTCTTCCCACCCTATGCATCCACCCTCCCCTTCTTCTTCCCACCCATCAACCTCACCCTCCCCTTACTCTCTTCCCACCCTATCATCATAACCCTCCCCTTCTCTCTTCCACCATATCATCATCACCTCCCCTTCTACTCTTCCCACCCTATCCTCATCACCCTCCCCTTCTCTCTTCCCACCCTAACCATCCTCACCTCCCCTACTCTCTTCCCACCCTATCATCATCAACCCTCCCTTCTCTCTGCCCCCCCTATCATATTCACCAAGCATTCTCTCTTCCCACCCTATCATCAACCCACCCCAAACATCTACCCCCCCTATCTCAACACCTTCCCTACACACATCCCACACACCAACCACCCCCCCCACCCAACATACCAACCCCCCCCCCACTACCTCCCACCCATCCTATACATACAACCCCCCCCAATCAACATACCCCACCCCATCTACAATCCCACCTCTAATCCATCACCACCCTGCCCATCACACTCCCCCACCCAACAAACATCACCCTCCCCTTCACACACCACCCCTATTCATCATCACCCACCCATACATACAACCACCTATCAATACATCCAACATTACAACCACCCTATTCATCAACCACCGCCCCCTGTTCTCTCTTCCACCCTATCATCATCACCCTCCCCCTTCTCTCTTCCCACCCTAAATCATCATCCACCCTCCCCCTTGTCTCTTCCCACCTAACAACATCACCTCCCCTTTCAACTACCCACCCCTATCATCATCACCTATCCCTACTCTCTTCCACCCTATCATCATCACCTTCCCCTACCAGTCTACCCCCAAACAACACCCTCCCCTACTCTCTTCCACCCTTATCCATCATCACCCACCCCCTTCTTCTTCCACCCTATTCATCAATCACCCTCCCCCTTCTCTCTTCCCACCCTATCATCATCCCTTCCCCTTCTCTCTTCCACCTATCATCACCTCCCCCTTATCTCTTCCCCACCTTCATCACCACCTCACCCTTCTTTCTTCCCACCATATCATTCATCACCTTCCCTCTCTCTTCCACCCTATATAACACCCTTCCCCTTTCTCTTCCCACCTATCAATCATCCTTCCCTTTCTTTCCCACTCGCCGATCATCACCCCCCTTCCTCTTCCCACCCTATCATCACCTCCCCTTCTGTCTTCCAACCCCTAATCACGTCGTGATCACTCCCCCTTCTCTCTTCAACCCTATCACACACCCTCCCCTTCTCTCTACCACACCCGTATCATTCACACCCTCCCCCTTCTCTCTTCCTACCATATCATCACCCTCCCCCTCTCTCTTCCCACCCTATCATCAGCCTCCCCTACACTCTTCCCACCAAACATATACACTTCCCCTTCTCTCTTCCACTTATAAATCCCTCCCCACCATACATCCCACCATACAACAACACCACCCTTCTACATCCCACCTATCCTTCATCACCTCCCCTTCTACTTTCCACCCTACATACTATCCCAATCATCAACCTACCCTTCCATACAACACCCACCCCCAAACACTACCCACCTATACCTACCCTACCCCTACTACACTTCCCACCGTTATTCACATCACCCTCCCTTCTCACTTACCACCCTATCTGCTCACCATACAACCAACTCACATCCCACCTAAACCCACAACCACCCAAACACATAACCCACCCTATCATCACCTCCCTTCTCTCTTCCATCCCTATTCATCATCACCTCCCCCTTTCTCTTCCCACACTATCATCATCACCTTTCCCCATCTCACTACCCACCTACTCAACCCCTCCCCTTCTCTCATCCACCTTCATACCTACAACCTCACACTATACTACCCACCTACATACCCAAACCAATACACTATTCCCACCCTATCATCACCCACCCCCTTCTCTCATCCCACCAATCATCACCACCTTCCCCCTTCTCATGTACCACATATCATCACCCCTCCCCACCTCTCTTCCCACCCTCTCATCATATCCCATCCCTTTCTCTCTTCCACCACCCATCATCATCACCTCCCCCTTTCTCTCTTCCCACCCTATCACACCTATCCTACTCACTTTCCTTTCATCATCAACCTCCCTTCTCTCTTCCCACCCTATCTATCACTAGTTCCCCTTCTCAATTCCACCCTACATCACCTTTCCCCTTCTCTCTTCCCACCTATCATCACCTTTCCCCTTCTCTCTTCCCACCCTATCATCACCTTTCCCCTTCTCTTCTTCCACCTATCATCACCATTCACCTTCTCTCTTCCCACCCTATCAATCACCAACCTTCCCCTTCTCTCTTCTCACCGTATAATCCATCCACCCTTCCCTCTTGCTTCACACCCTATTCATAATCCCTTCCCCTTTCTCTCTTCCCACCTATCTCATACCTTCCCCTTATCTCTTCCCACCCTATCATCATCACCCTCCCCCTTCACTCTTCCAACCACTATCATCATCACGATCCCCTTCTATCTTCCCCCCTATCATTCACCTCCCTTTCTTTCCAACCTATCATCACCCACCTTCCCCTTCTTTCTTCACCTTATCCATATCCACCCTTCCCATTCTCTATTACCACCTATCATCCCTACCCTCCCCCTTCTCTCTTCCCACCCTAACATACATCACCCTCCCCCATTCATCCTTCCCACCCTATCATCATCACAATTCCCCTTCTCTCTTCCACCCCTTTCATCACCCTTCCCTCTCTTTCCCACCTTTCTTCATCACCATCCCCCTTATCTCTTCCCACCTATTCATCATCACCCTCTCCCCTTTTTATTCCCCACCATATCATCATCACCCTCCCCTTGTCTCTCCCACCCTATCACATCATCACCTCCCCATTTCTCTCTTCCCACCCTTTCATCATCACACTTCCCCCATTCGCTCTTCCCTCCCTATCATCATCACCCTTACCTTATGTCTCCCACCATAATATCACCCTCCCCCTTCTCTATTTACAACCTATACATCATCACCTCCCCTTATCTACCTCCCCACAATTTCATAATCACCATCAACGTCTTTCGGACACACACCCTTTAATCTCCTCCCATCTTCTCTCTTCCCCACAATTTTCCATCACACCTCCACCATTCTCTCGTCCACCATATATACACTCCACCCTCCCCCTTCATCTTCTTACAAAACCCTTTCAGAATCACCCTTCACCTTCTCTCTCCCACTCGTATCATCATCACCCTTCCCCTTCTCTCTTCACCACCCTAATCATCATCCTTTCCCTTTTCTCTCTTCCCACCAGATTCAATCTCCATCCCACTTCTCCCTTCCCACCTATCATCGCACCTCCTCCCCCTTCTGTCTTTCCTACCCTATTCATCATCACCCTCCACTTCTCTCTTCCCACCCTTTCAGCACCACCCTCCCCTTCTCTCGTCCACACCCCTAGTACATCAACCACCTCCCAATTCTCTTTCCCACCCTTTCTTCACCATCCCCCCCCTTTCTCTTCCACCATCATAACCACCCCATCACACTTCCCACTATCATCATCACTACCCCTTCTCTCTTCCCACCCTTATACATCTCCCTACCCCTTCCTCTTCCCACCTAATAATATCACCCTCCCCCTTCTTCTTCTCACCTTAAATCAACTTCCCTTCTCTCTTCCCACCCTTATCACCCCTTCCCCTTCTCTTTCCCACACCTATCATCATACCTTCCCTTCTCTCTTACCCCTATCACCACCCTTCCCCTTTCTCTTTCCCACCCTATCATCACACCCTCCCCCTTCTCTTTCACACCCTATTCAACACACCCAACTCTTCTTCCTTCCCACCTTTATCATCAACCCTTCCCCTTTCACTCCTTCCCCCCCTATCATCATCACCCACTTCCCCTTCTCTTCCACGTATCATCATCACCCTTCCCCTTCTCCTTCCCATCCTATCATCATCACCCTCCTTCCCTCTTCCCACCTATCATCCCCCTCCCCTTCTCTTTCCACCTATCATCATCACCTTCATATTCTCTCTTCCCACCCTATCAACACCACCCTTAACTTTCTCTCTTCCACCCTATCATCATCACCCTCCCCCTTCTCTTTCCACCTATCATTCACCACCCTTCCCCTTATCTCTTCCCACACTAACATCATCACCCTTCCCCTTCTCTCATTCCCACCCCTATCTATCACCCCTCCACCTTCTTCTTCCCACCTATCATCACCACCCTCCCACTTCTCTCTTCCCACCATCATCATCAACTCCCCCTTCTCTCTTCCCACCCTTTCACTCTTCAACCTTCCACTTTATCTCTTCCCACCTTTCATCTCCCCTTACCTTTCTCTATTCCCACCCCTATCAATAATCACCCTCCCCGTCTCTATTCCACCCTATCTTCATCCACCCTCACCGTCTCTCTTCCCACCCTTATCTATCCCCCTCCACCTGGTCTCTTCCCACCCTATCATCATCACCCTCCCCCTTCTCTATTCCAACCCTTCATCTTCACCTTCCCCTTCTCTCTTCCACCCTATCATCATCACCCTTTCCCCTACTGTCTTCCACCCAATCATCACCCTCCCCTTCTCTCTTCCCAACCTATAATCATACACTCCCCCTTCTCTCTTCCACCCTATCATCATCACCCTCCCCTTCTCTCTTCCATCCCTATCATACACCTCCACTTCTCTCTTCCCTCCCTATCATCACCCTCCCCCTTCTCTCTTCCACCCTAAAATTCCATCACCACCTCCCCTTCCCTCTTCACTATCTCATCACCCTTCCCTTCTTCTTCCACCCTACTCATCATCCACCCTTCCCTTTCTCTTACCCCCCTATCATCAATCCTTCCCACGTTTCTTCCACACACCTAATCATCAACCTTCCCCATTCTCTATTCAACACCTTTTAATCACCCTCCCCTTCTTCTCTCCCACCTTTTATCATAACCCTCCACATTCTCTCTTCACACCCCTATCATCACCACCCTCCCTTCTCTCTTACCTCCACCATATATCACCCACCCTCCCTTCTCTCGTCCAACTTTCATCACCCCCACCTTCTTTCATCCCAATATAAATCACCCTCCACTACATTCCTCCCACTATCATCTTCACCTCCCCTTCTATCTTCCCCCCTATATCATCACCTCCCCTTTATCATCCCCTATCCTCATTCACCCTGCCCTTCTCTCTTCCCACCCTATCATCATCCCCTCCCTTCTCTCTTCCCACCCTAACCTCATCACCCTCCCCTTCTCTCTTCCACCCAATCATCATCACCTTTCCCATACACTCTTCCCACCAAACATCACCATCCCTCTCTCATCTACCACATCATCATCACCTCCCCATCTCTCTCACCCACCCTAACAACATCCCCTCCCCTTCTTACTTCCCACCCTATATCACCTCCCCTTCTCTTTCCCACCCCTCATCAACAACCCTTCCAACATCATATCCCACCATAATCAACCCCCTCCCCTTCTTCCATTCCCACCTAATCATTCATCACCTTCCCCTACATTCTTCCCACCCTCCATCACCCTCCCTTCTCTCTTCCCACTATCATCACCTCCCCTTCTCTCTTCCCTCCGTATCATCACCCTCCCCTTCTCTCTTCCCAACCTATCATTCACCCTCCCTTCTCTCTTCCCACCCTATCATCACACCCTCCCCTTCTCTCTTCCCACTCTACATCATCACCCTACACTTCACTCTACCAACCCTATCCTATCACCCTCCCTTCTCTTTCCACCTATTCATCATCCACCCTTCCATTCTCATCCCACCATCTATACATCAACCTCCCCTTCTCTTTCCCCCACCTCTCATCATCACCCTCCCCCTTCTCTCTTCCCACCTATCATCACCCACCCTATCTCTCTTCCCACCCTAACACAACACCACCTTTCATCATATCCCACCTCAAATCATTACCACCCCCTTCTCACTACCACCCTTCCTCAACACCACCCTTCTCTCTACCCCCTAACATATCACCCTCCCCTTCTCTCTTCCCACCGCCTATCATCATCCACCCTCCCCCTTCTCTCTTCCCACCCTATCATCCTCACTCCCTTCTAGCCCCCCCCTATCATCCACACAGCCTTCATCTACCACCCTCCATCATCACCCTCCCTTCTCTCTTCCACCCTATCATCACCCCCAGCCCTTCACTCTTCCCACCCAATCATCATCACTCCCTCTCTCTTCCCACCCTTCTTCATCCCTGCCCTTCTCTACTTCCACCCCTCCTATCATATCACCCTCCCTTCTCTCTTCACTTCATCACACTCACCATCTTCATCCACCTATCCTCCATCACCTCCCCCCTTCTCTCTTCCACCTATCAACATCACCCTTTTCCCCTTCTCTCTTCCACCTATCATCACCTTCCTTCTCTCTTCCACCCTATCAAATCCCCCACCCCCTTACACTCTTCCACCCTATCATCATCCCCCCTCCCCCTTCTCTCTTCCACCCTATCATCATCCCTCCCCTTTCTCTATCATCCCCCCACTTTATCATCATCACCCTCCCTTCTTCTTCCCACCCTATCATCATCACCCATCCTTCTCTCTTCCACCCTAAATCATCATCACCTTCTATGTTTCCACTATCATTCACCCACCCCTTCTCTCTTCCCACCTATATTCATCACCCTCCCTACACACTTCCCACCCTTATCATCATCACCCTCCCCCTTCTCTCTCCCAACCTATCATCATCCTTCCCTTCTCTCTTCCCACCTAAATCACCCTCCCCTTCTCTCTTCCACCCATCATCCACCACCCTCCATTCTCTCTTCCCACCACCCACTCCTACATCACTCGCCCTTCACTCCACCGCACCTCTTCCAACTCCTCACTTCGACACCTGATTCCCACTATCATCTCATCCACCACCTTTCTCTTTCCCACCCTTCATCATCCTCCCTTCTCTTTCCCACCCGAACATCACCATCCCCCTTCTCCTTCTTCCCAACCTATCATCACCCCTCCACATTTGTCTTCAACCCTATATCATCACCCTCCCCACCTTCTCTATTCCCACCCTATATCACCACCTCCCCCTTCTCTCTACCCACCCTATCATCACCAACCCTCACCTCTCTCTTAACACACCTATCTCACCCTCCCCTTCTCTATTCCCACCCTATCATCAGCCTCCCCCTTCTCTTCCCACCCTATCACATCACCTTCCCCTTCTCACTACCCCACAATACAACACCCTCCCCTCCACACTACCCACCCTACAACAACACCCTCCCATAATCAATGCTCACCCTACCACACCAACCCCAATACATTCCCACCCTATCATCACCCATCCTACATCTTCCCAAAACCCCCCAAAACCTCAAAACCTTCCCTTCACTACTACCCACCCTACCTCCCACCCCTACCCATCATTATACCCCTAACCACCCACCCACCCCATTACAATCACCCTAACCACCCCCCTTCCCCTTCTACTTTACCCCTAAATCATCACCCTTCACCTTCAACATCCACCTATAATACAACACCAATCCATCACTCTTCCACTTAACATTCTCACCTTCCCTTCTTCTACATCTACCCTAACTCAACACCCTCCCCTTCTCTCTTCCCACCCTATCAACACCCTCCCCCTTCTTCTCCCCCCATATAATCCATCACTCTTCACTTCTCTCTTCCACCCTATCCAATCCCCACCCTTCCCAACTCTCATCCAACCTAGCATTTCATCCACTCCCCTTTCTCTTCCCACCCTATCATACCACCCTTCCCTTCTCTCTTCCCACCTAACATCATCACCCTTCCCCCTTCTCTACTTCCCAACCTATCATCACCACCCTTCCCCCTATCTCTCTTCCACCCTATCATCCACCACCCTCCCCCTTCTCTCTTCCACCCCTTATCATCATCACCCTCCCCGTCTCTCTTCCACCCTATCATCATCACCTTCCCCTACTCCACTCCACCCTATCATCACCCTTCCCTTCTATTTCCCACCCTATCATCATCACCCCTCCCCTCCTTCTCTCTTCCCACCTATCATCATCACCCTCCCCTTCTCTCTATCCACCCTATCATCATCCCCCTCCCCCTTGTCTCTTCCCACCTATCCTCATCACCTCCCCTTCTCTCTTCCACCCTATCATCATCACCATTCCCCTTCTCTCTTCCCACCCTATCATCATCACCTTCACCTTTCTCTCTTCCACCCATTCATCATCACCTCCCCCTTCTCTCTTTCCCACCCGATCATCACTCTCCCTCTTCCTCTCTTCCAACGCCTATCATCCATCACCTTCCCTTTCTCTCTTCCCGCCCTATCAACACCCTCCCTTCTCACTTCCCCACCTATCATCACCCTCCCCCTTTTACTTCCCACCTATCACCATCACCCTCCCCTTCTCTTCTTCCAACCCTTTCATACATACACCCTCCCCTTCTCACTACCACCCCCCCACCCTCTCATCAACACCACAATACAACTTCCCCACCCTATCAACACCTCCCCTACTAACACTTCTACCCCTCTCATCCAATACACCTCCCCTACATCTACTCCACCACAACCCACCCCAACCCCACTACTACATCCCACCTTAAACATCACCCACCCCCCAATTATACTACAACCCACTAACATACCATCACTACTCTCTACCCACCTTAAACATAACACCCACCCCCATCTCTCTACCCAATATTCATCACCCTCCCCTTCTCTCTTCCCAACCTAATCACAACACCCACCCCAACACACTACCCACCCAAACAACAACACCAATCCCCAACACTCTATCCCACCCCTATCATCCCCACCCCTTCATCTTCCACCCTAACCATACACCCATCCTCATCTCATACTACCCACCCACACAACCTCACCCAACCAATCACTCAACCACCTAACCACACACTACCCAACCACACAACCCACAATCAACAAACCAACAAATCCCACCCAAACCAACCACCCCAACACAATCCCACCAACAACACCACCAACCCCAACCACATACCCACACAAACAACACCCCCACCCCAAACCCCCCCCCCCCCCCCACATCCCCCCTCCCCACCCACCCACAACACCCCACCCCCCCCCAACCCCACCCCCCCCCCCCCCCCCCCCCCCCCCCCCCACCCCCCCCAACCCCCCCCACCCCCCCCCCCCCCCCCCCCCCCCCCCCCCCCACCCCCCCCCCCCCCCCCCCCCCCCCCCCCCCCCCCCCCCCCCCCCCCCCCCACCCCCCCCCCCACCCCCCCACACCCCCCCACCTCCCCCCCCCCAAACCTCCCCCCCACCCCCCCACTCCCCCCACCACCCCCCCACCCCCCACCACCACCCCCCCAACCCCACCACCACCCCACCACCCCCACCCCACCCCCCCCCACCCCACCCCCCCCCACCCACCCCCCCCACCCCCAACCCCCCACCCCCCCCCCAACCACCCCCACCCCCCCCCCCCCCACCCCCCCCACCCCCCCCCCACACCCCCCCCACCCCCCCACCCCCACCCCCCCACCACCCCCCCCCCCCACCCACCCCCCCCCCCCCCCACCCACCCCCACCCCCCCCCCCCCCACCACCCCACCACCCCCCCCCCCCCACCCCCCACCCCCCCCCACCCCCCCCCCCCCCACACCCCCTCCACCCCCCCCCACCCCCCCCCCCCCCCCACCCCACCCCCCCCCACCCACACCCCCCCCCCCCACCCCCCCCCACCCCCCCCCCCCCACCACCCCCCCCCCCCCACCCCCCACACCACACCCCCCCCCCCCCCCCCCCCCCACACCCCCCCACCCCCTCCACCCCCCACCCCCCCCACCCCCACCACCCACCCCCCCCCCCACCCCCCACCCCCCCCCCCCCCCACCAACCACCCCACCCCCCCCCCCCCCCCACCCACCCCCCCACACCCCCCCCCACCCCACAACCCCCCCACCACCACCCCCACCCCACCCACCCCCCCCCCCCCACCCACCCCCCCCAACCCCCCCACACCCCCCCCACCCACCACCCCAACCCCCCACACCCCCCCCACCCACCCCACCCACCCCCCACCCCACCCCCACCCCACCCCCCCCCCCCACCCCCCCCCCCCCCCACCCCCCCCCCCCCAACCCCCCCCCCCCCCCCCCCCCACCCCCCCCCCCACCCCCCCCCACCCCCCACCCCCCCACCCCCCACCCCCCCCCCCCACCACCCCCCCCCCACCACACCCACCCCCCCCCAACCACCCCACCCACCCCCCCCCCCACCCCCCACCCCCCCCCACCCCCACCCCACCCCCCCCCCCACCCCCCCCCACCCCCCCACCACCACCCCACCCACCCCCCCCCCCACCCCCCCCCCCCCCACCACCCCCCCACCACCCACCCCCACCCCCCCCCCCCCCACCCACCCCCCACCCCCCCCCCACCCCCCACCCCCCCACACCCCCCCCCCCCCACCCCCCACCCCCCCCCCCACCCCCCCCCCCCCCCCCCCCACCCCCCCCCCCACCCCCCCCCCCCCCCCCCCCCCCCCCCCCCCCCCCCCCACCCCCCCCCACCCCCCCCCCCACCCCCCCCCCCCCACCCCCCCCCCCACCCCCCCCCCACCCCCACCACCACACCCCACCACCCCCCACCCCCCACCCCCCCCCCCCCACCCCCCCCCCAACACCCCCCCCCCCCCACCACACCCCACACCACCCCCACCCCCCAACCCCCCCCACCCCCCCCCACACCACCCAACCCCACCACCCCCACAACCCACCACCCCCACCCACAACCCCCCCCCCACCACCCCCCCCCCCCCACCCAACCCACCCCCCCCCCCCCCCCCCCCCCCCCCCACCCCCCCCCCCCCACCCCCCCACCCCCCCCACCCCCACCACCCCCCCCCCCCCACCCCCCCCCCCCCCCCCCCCCCCCCCCACCCCCCCCCCACACCCACCACCCCCCCCACCCCCCACCCCCCCCCCCCCCCCCACCCCCCCCCCCCCCCACCCCCCACCACACCACACCCCCCACCCCCCCCCCCCCCCCCCCCCCCCCCCCCCCCCCCCCCCCCACCCCCCCCCCCCCACACCCCCCCCCCCCCCCCCACCCCCCCCCCCCCCCC
>JAMYXO010003644.1:0-19573 GCA_033310375.1 Conus canariensis | reverse complement strand
TTTAATTTTTTTTTTGTTTTGATTGTATTGTTTTTAAATTGTATTGTTTGTATTGTATTGTTTGTTTTGTTTGTATTACTTGGCGATATTGTATTGTTTTTGTTTGCATTGTGCTGTTGCTGTTTTGCTTTGTGCGTATTTTATGTGTTGTATTGAATTACTTTGTATTTGTTTTCTTGGATTGTATTGTATTGTATGGGTGTTGATTTTATAATTAATGTTTGTGCTTTGTGCTGTGCTGTGTTGTGCTGTGCTGGCTGTGTCTTTTTTGTCGTGTGTTTGTCGTCCTGTGCTGTGCTGTGCTGTGTTGTGCTGCGCTGCGCTGGTTTGTGTGCGTGCTGTGTTGTGTTTTTGTGCTGTGTTGTGCTGTTGCTGTGTTGTGCTGTGCTGTGTTGTGTTTTGGCTGTGCTGTGCTGTTTGCTTGTGCTGTGGCTGTGTCGTGTCGGTTGTCGGTCGTGCTGTGCTGTGTGTGCTGTGTTGTGCTGCGGGCTGCGTTTTTGCTGTGCTTTTGTTGTGTTGTGTTTTGCTGTGCTGTGCTTTTGTTGTGCTTTTGCTGTGCTGTGTTATTTTTGTGCTGTGCTGTGCTGTGCTCGTTGCTCTGTGCTTTTTGTGTTGTGCTGTTTTTGTGTTGTGTTATGTTGTGTTGCGTTGCACTGTGTTGTGCTGTGCTGTGCTGTGCTGGTTGTGTTGTGTTGTGCTGTGCTGTGTTATGCTTTTTTTTTGTGCTGTGTGTGTTATGCTGTGCTGTGCTGTGCTGTGCTGCGTTGCTCTGTGCTGTGTTGTGTTTGTGTTTGTGTTGTGTTGTGTTGTGTTGTGTTGTGTTTGTGTTGTGTTTTTTGTTTGTGTTGCCTGCGTTGTGTTGTGGTGTACTAGAAGTGTACTGTGTTGTTGTTTGTGTTGTGTTGTGTTTGTGTTGTGTTGTGTTGTGTTGCACTCTATTGTCTGTGCTGAATTGATTTGATTGTATTGCATTAAAATTTTTATGCATTGTGTTACATTGCGTTGTTGTGTTGTGTGGCCTTGTAGTTGATGCATTGGATTTTTATCTCACTGTGGTGTTCCCTGTTCTGTTGGAATTGTATTGTATTGCATTGTCCCAGTGTTGTATAGTATTGTTACTATTTGGAAATTGCTTTGTGTTGTGGTTGTAATTAGTATACTGTACTACATTTATTGTATTGTGTTTTTCATCATGTTGTAATTGTATTTACTGAAACTTTTATTGTTTGTATTGCATTGCATTGTATTTTTATTGCACTCATGTATTTGGTTCTGTGTTTATTGTTCTGTATCTTAGTTCTATATTGTATTTGTGTTTTTTCTGCATTGTTTTTGTTCTGTATCACATTGTTCTGTATTTGCATTGTAGCGTAGGGTTCTGTATCGTATTTGCTCTGTATTGCATTTTATTGTATGGTTCTGTATCATGTTATTTCGTACTGTGTTGTATTATTGTTGTGCGCTATTTGTATTTTGTATGCGTGTATTGTTTTGGGTTCTGTATCTTTATTCTCCCTTGTATGGTATTGTTCTGAATTGTTTGTCCGGTATTCTATTGTATTATATTGTATTGTCCTGTATTGTATGGTGTCGCATCACGCTATAATCACATCACTGCAACAGATTTTTTCTCTGTGAAATTCAAGCTGTGTCCCCGAGCGGACATGGTCAGCAATGATAATAATAATAATAATTAATAATTCAAATTCATTGAAGAAAAAGTGACGCCTATCCCTCGTGAGGCTCCAGGCGCCATTACAATATAAAAGCCGAATGTTTAAGAATTGAAGAGAAGAACGGAAACACATAAGATAAAGGCATGTAAAACTATAACATATAAGACCAACATACATTGAAAAACATA
Source organism: Conus canariensis (assembly GCA_033310375.1). Classification (NCBI taxonomy): domain Eukaryota; kingdom Metazoa; phylum Mollusca; class Gastropoda; order Neogastropoda; family Conidae; genus Conus; species Conus canariensis. Next base: position 17,709 of record JAMYXO010003644.1, on the reverse strand, counting down.
GAACAATGTACAATGCTACCATACCTGTCTTCCTGTCTGTGTTTGTGTACTGTAGTTTGCTGACCCGCAACGGATTTTCGTTATGGACAATTTTGCCAAAGGGGCCAGCTTTCTTGTTACAAGGAACTTAGGTTTTGGCCTCATGGGACAGACAAGGTCTTGGACTACCATCTTAAGTCTAATGGCGGGGAAAAGGGGGGGAAAGGGGGGTGTGTGTGTGTGTGTGTGTGTGTGTGTGTGTGTGTGGTGCCTCTCTCTCTCTCTCTCTCTCTCTCTCTCTTTTCTCTCCCCTTCTCTCGTGGGGCCCTTCTCTCTTTTCTTCTCTTCTCTCTTTTTTTTTTTGGGACGCATGTGTCTACAGAGGGGGACGGGCCAGAAGAGAAAATGGTGTGTTGTTTTGTTTTTGTTTGTTTTGGTGTGCTGTGTGTTTTGTGTGTGTTTTTGGGGTGTGTGTGTTTTGGGGTTTTGGGCGCCCGTGCGGGGGTTGTGAATGTGCATGTGTCCCGTGTGTGTTTTTGAGTGTGGGCATGTATGGAGTGTGTTTTTGAGTGTTTTCTTCTATGTGTTTTGTGTGTCCCCCGCTCCTTTGCTTTGCCGTGTTCAATGGGATTGTTGGGGTTATTTTAATTTTTTACCCCCCCCCCCCCCCCCCCCCCCACACACCAAAAACACACCCCCACCCTACCCCTTCACTTTCCCTTTGTGCCAATAAATTGCGCTTTCTCCCTTTTTTTCCGCCCCCCAAAGGGCCCAATTTGTGGCAGTTTCCGTAAAACCCCATGCTTTAAGGATGAAAAATATTGCAGTGTCTTGGCTACCTCCAGTTTCTTTTTTTTCTTTTTTTTTTTTTAGTTTTTTGAAGGTGTTTTTTTTTCCCCTTCCGTTTCTAGTACCCCGTTTGTTATTTTCTTTCTAGTCTTTCTCTCTTTCCTTGTCCCTTTCTTTTGTCCTACTCCCCCCAACTTCCCTTACCCCCCTTTACCCTTTTCCCCCCCCTCCAGTCTCTCTCCCTCTTCTTTTTCTCTCTTTTCTCTTTTTCTCTTCCTCTCTCTCTCTCTCTCTTTTCCTTTTCCCTTTCTTGTTTTTCCAAACCACCAAATGCTGTCCCCTCCGTGAATCTCTCTTCTTAGGTAATTGTGTTAGGGGGAGGGTGGGGGGGTTTTCTGGCTGATTGGGGGATAGAAAAAATGTAAAAAGGGGGAAAAAAGTCTCTTGTTCTTTTCTGCCCTCTGTCTCTGTTTTTCTCTGTCTCTCTGTTTTTGTCTCTTTTCTCTCTCTCCCCCCTCCCCCTCTTCTTTTCCCTCTCTCTCTCTCTCTCTGAAATTGTGCGAGTATGTTTCCCTGCCGGGTTTCTATTGTCTTTTACCGTGTATCCACCACACACACCCACAACACAACACACCCCACCCCCCAAAAACAAAAAACCATATAATATTTTATATTTATATATGTATATATGTTTTTGTGTATGTGGGGTGTGGGGTGTTTTATGTGTGTGTGTGTTGTGTTGTGTGTGGGGCGCCCCCGCGGCCGCGCCGCCGTCGGGCCCCCGTGGGTGTTTACGCGTGTTGCGTGCGTGGGGTTTTTTTTATGAAAATGGGTGTTCTTTGCTGGCGTTTGTGCTTACTTTTCGTTTGGGGGGGTGCATTTAAATTTTGACGGGCCCCCCTTCCCTCCAGCAGTTTTAAATAAATACCCCTTTCTCCGAATTAAACCGGGCCCTTTGGCGTTATGCGGTGTCTGTCCCCCCCTGTGCTTTTAAAGGATGTAAACATTGCCAGCGCCCTATGGTACCTCCACACCTTTTTTTTTTTTTTTTAAAATTTGATTTCTTGTTTTTTTTTTAAACCTTTTTCCCGGTTGTGTTTCCCTGGTATGTGTGTCTTTTCGTACTTTTCTCTCTCTCTCTCTTTTTCCTCTTTTTCTCTCATTTCTTTTCTCTCTCTCTTCACTTCATCTCGACCCTTTTACCCCCCCCCCCTTTTTCCCCCTTTTTCCCCCTGCCCTGTTTTCTGTCTGTTCTGTGGGGGTTCTTTTTCCATTCCCCTCCCCTCTTTTCTCTCTTTTTCCCCGCTTTTTCCCCGGGTTTTTCACCTTCTTCTCTTCTCTCTCTTCCCCTCTTCTCCTCTCCCCCCTTTTTCGTGCGCGCGCGCCCCCTTTGTGTGTTTTTTTGTGTGTTTTTTGTGTGTTTTTGTTTTTTTTGGTTTGGGAAATTTTTTTTTTTTTGTTTTTGGTTTTGTGGGGGTGTGTTTTTTTTATTTTTTGTGTTTTGTGTTTTTTTGTTTTGTTTTAGGTGTGTTTTTGTTTTGTCTGTTTTTGTGGGGGGGGCGTGGTGTGGGGGTGTTTTTTTTGTGTGTTTTTTTTTGTTGGTTTTTTTGGTTTTTTGTGTTTTTGGGGGGGGGCTTTGTTTTTTTGTGTTTTTTATTTGGGGGGCCCGCGGGGGCGGGGTTTTTTGTGTGAGGTTTGTGGGGGTGGGGGGTTGGGGGCGCGGCGCGCGCGGGGGCTTTTTCTTTTTTGTTTGTTTGTTTAGTCTTAGGGGGGGGGGGGGACGGAAAAGGGGGGATTTTTTGTTCGATTGAAAACCAAAAGGGAAAAAGGGCCCAAATTTACAACAAAAAAAAATAAATTTTAAAATTTCCCAAAATGTATGTGACTCCCCCCCCCCTCCCCCCCCCCCCTTTTTCCCCGTTCCCCCTTAATCCCCGAAGATTTTTTCGGGTTGCTGTTGCGGGGGCCCCCTGCTCCCTTGCTAATATAAATTATAATATAAATTGAGGATAAAAATGAAACCAATAAAATTTTAAAAAACACATATATTTTAAAGTAAAAATCTTGATGTAATCATGATAAAAATAAGGTAAAAATAATGAAACCCGTAAAAATTTAAAAAATTAAAATAAAAAACAATAATGATAATAAAATTTGATAACAAAAACATTTAGTAGTAAAAATGAAATGAAAATAATGTAAAAATAATCATATACCCTTTGTAAAAAAATTAAATAACAACAGCAAAAAAAAACAAAAACAAAAATAATAATTTGAGGGTTGATGAATAAAAATTTGATAAAAAAATGTGTTAATATTGATGATAAAGACAATAATAAAAGAAATGATAATGATAAAAATGTAATATTATAAAAATTAAAAAATGTAATGATGATGGATGTGTTGATGATGATGATGAGGGATGGGGATGCTCATGGACCCCAAACTCCCACTACTACTGTTGAAACCCCCATCACCACCTTTATGGGTTTTGCGGGTTAAGGGGACATGGCCAGCAGAAGTGGGGGAAATGCAGGCTCCCCCAAGCCACCCCCCAAGGGAGGGGCATGCCCGGCCCAAACGGGCCAACAACCCGGGCAAAAACAGAAAAAAAGCAAGGGGGGAGTGCCACCGGGCCCTGAAAGCGGGCCCAACCCCACCCTGCAGGGGGCAAGAAAACCTTCGGGGGTTGAGTCTTCCGCCCCCGCGTTGGGTTGCCCTTTGGTCGCGGTAATTTCGGGAAAACCCCCCCCCCCCCCCCTTTCAAACGTTTTTTGTTTAGCTGAAAAAATTTTTTTTAATGTAGAAAAGGTTGTTTTTTTTTTTTTTTTTTTTCTTGAATTTCCCGTTGGATTTTTACTGTTGTCTTTATTTAGGGAGATTTTCCCCTGAAAAAAAAAAAAAAAAAAAAAAAAAAAATTAAAAAGTAAAGAGGATTTTTTTGGGGGAGTGGAAAGGGGAAAGAAGGGGGTGGGGAGGGATGGGGGAGAGGGGGAAACACAGGGAAAGGGGGGCGGGTTGGTTTTTGGGGAAAATTTTTTTTTTTTTTTTTTTTTTTCGGAAAACAATGCCCAAAAAATTAAAAAGGATCTGTATAAAATATTTTTGTTGTGAAAAGACGTTGAAAACAATTTAAAAAAAAGGGCCGTGTATGTGCACACACCTTACTTTCAAAGCTCAAAGGGGAACTTGTTGATTGATTGATTGATTTAAATTGATTGATTGTTTGTTTGATTGATTGATTGATTTTGATTGATTAAATGATTAAAGTTTAAATTGATTGCCCGAAAGCCAGGGGGTTTAATCTTTTGGGTTTGTCCCAATAATGGGAGATGGAGTGATCAAATAAACAAAATGTTTGTTGGATGGAGGAGGATGGTTTAATAAATCGACCGGAGCGGGCCAAATAGAGGATGGATCGTTGGCAAACCAGGGGGAGAGAAGATAAGCGGACGGACGGAAGGTGGATAGTTGGGGGGAATAGCCCAGAATGAAAAAATGGAGGGAAACGAAGGGCTTTCCAAGGCGAAGGATTTGTTCGAGGGGAAAAGAGAAGGTAGGTGAATTGACGAAAAAACGAAAGGACAGAAAAACAGTGGAGGGGAGGAAACGGAAGAGGGATTGGGAAAAAAGGGGGAGGATGAGGGGAAAAAAATTTGGGAAATTTGGATTAAAGTTTTAAAAAATTGTTATTTGAAGGGTTGGCGATTAAAAATTACCAAGTGGCAAATGGTTGATTTATAGTTTTTGCTGTTAAAATTCCCCCAAAAAAAGGGAAATTTGGCTCCCTTTAATTTTTGGGAATTAAAAAACGGGACCCACGAAAAGAAAAAAAAGAAAAATAAAATGAGTGTTGGGGCTAGTGTTTAAAATTCCCTTGTCTTTTTTACAAATTGTTTAAAATGCCAGCGATTGATTGATTGTTTGTTTTAAATTGATTGTTTGATTGTTTGTTTGGGTTTGGGGGTTGGTTGGTTGGTTGGGGGTTTGGTGGGTTTGGGCGGGTTTGGGTTTGGGGCGGGTTTGGTGGGTTGGTTGGTTTTTTGGGATGGAGGTTGCTTCCCTTGTTGTTTGTTTGCTTGCTTGTTGCTTAAATTATTGATTGATTAATTGTTTTAAAAAAGAATGATTGATGGGGGGGTTTGGGGGAGGTTGGTTGGTTGGTTGATTCGTTGATTGTTGATTGTTTGTTTGATTGTTTGTTGATTGAATGATTAAATTAAATTGATTGATTGATTAAATTGTTTGATTAAATTAAAGATGACGTTTTGATTGATTTTGCCCAAGAAACCCCAGGCCAACGGGCGGGTGGGTGGTGATGCGCTACAAAGCGTCCCAAGGGGGGACCTTTTCCAACCGTAACGGGAAACGTGGGGCCATGGGGGGCCGGGGATAGGAAAACCCGGCACAAGGGAAGGTCCCTAGGGGTCACGGAAAGGGGGTACACACGCAGCACGCACGCACGCACGCCCAACGCAGGCAGGGCCCGAAACCCCGCTCCCCGCCAATTTTCTCAGAAATTCCCAAAACCCCCCCCCCCAAAAAAAAAAAAATACCAAACCCCACCACACAAACCACAACACACCCACACACACACAAAACACACCCAACACCCAAAACACCAATAACACACACACACACACCACAACACACACAACAAACACACACACCCCCCAACCACACAATATCACCCCTACCCTTTGTACCCGGTGGGGACGGGAAATTCGGAGGACAGGGGAGGGGGAGGGGGACAAATGGGGGTGGCTCTTTTCCTTTTCCCCCTCAGAGAAGATGGCGCAGCGCGGAAGACAGCGAGCGGGAACGAAAGAGCAGATTTCGCCTCCCCCGAGGCGGGGAAAATCTTCGTCGTAAAAGCGCGCAACCGCCAAACTTGAAAAAGGGTGGGGAAGGGGGTGGGGGTTGGAGAGTGAGAGGGGGAGGGGAGGGGTTTGGGGGGGGGCGGGGGGGGGGGGCCGTTGCTGTACGGAAGGGGGGGGAAAAAGGGAAAAGGGGGGGGGAGGGGGGGGAAAAGAACAGAGTTTTTAGGGTTGGGTTTTGGTTGGTTGGTTGGTTGGTTGGTTGGTTTTTTGGTTGGTTGGGAGGTTGGTTTGGGTTTGGGGCGGTTTTTGGGTTTGGGTTTTGTTTGGGTTTTTTGGGTTTAAATTTTTTTGGGGTGGTTGCGTTTGGGGGGTTGGTTTGGTGGTTTTTTGGGGTTTTGGTTGGTTTTGTGTTGTTTTTGTTTTTGTTGTCGAGATGAGGGAAGAGGGATGATGATGATAAAGTGTGCTGAGGGTGTTTTAACCGTCCATATATTCATTTTTAAAAATCCACATCCCAGAAAAGGGGGATGTCCTGATGGGGGAAAAAAACACGGGAAAAGTTGAATTGCCTTAGTGTGTTTATAGTGAAAATGGTGGTGGGGGAGGGGGTTTCCGTGGGGAGGGAAACGCACCCGTGATGCCCCCAGAACGACGGCATTGGTGGAGTGGGCAGGAAAATGACAATTTTTAACGGGAAGGGGAAGGAATAAGGGTGTGTGTGGGGGGGGGGGGGGGGGGGGGGGGGGGGGTAGGAAAAAACCCCGTTGTTTTTGCGGGAAGTGGGGGGGGTTTTTGAGGGGGGGGGGTGAGAAAAAGGGGGGAAAAGGGGCCAAAATTTGTTCATGACTGATTTTGTTATTATTTTTTCCCTTTTTTTTTTTTTTTTTTTTTCTTTCAAGGGGAAAAATCTCTACCCACTGTCGATTTAAAAAAAAAAAAAAAAACTTTGGGTATCAGAGGCACCAAAGGGGGGTTTGGGGGAAGGGGAGGGGCGTCGCCAAAAAAAAGAAAACCCTCACCCATTCAACCACCAAACCCCTTTTCCCCCACCCCCCCCCCCCCCCCCCCACACAAAACCCCAACCCTTTTTTATCCCCCCACCCCCCCCTTAACCCAACCCCCTATTCCGGAAAAAACCCCCAACCCAAACCTTAAAGGGGATCCCTTTTTTAATTTTTATAAAAAGGGCTTTTTTTTCCGGGTTTCGATACCCCCCCCCCCCCCCCCCCCCCCCCCATTTTGACCTGTTTTTAAGGTGTTTCTTCCTTTTATGGGACCCCAATTTATTGGGGAACATTTTGACAGGTTTGTTTTTTCAAGGTTTCGCACCTTTTATTTCCCCCCTAACTCCCCCCTTCTGTTTTTTCCTTGCCCTTTGGTAGTGCCATTGTTTCTTTTTGCAAAACTTACTATTTTGGGGTTATGCTACAGTACTGTTGATGTTAAACCCTTTTATTCTTGGGTAACTCTACTATGGTGTTACTGCTAAGCAAAGTTGATGTTACCGTTTTTTTGTTTACTTTTTTCTGCCTTTTTTTTTAACCCCAAATATTGGTGTTATGCTACAGTATGTTGAGGTTTTCGTCTGTTTTCTTCTGCAAAATCTACTTTGGGGTTACGGCTACGCTACTGTTTATGTTCCGTCTGTTATTTTGTAACCCCTTTTTTTTAATTGGGGGGGTTTTTTTTTACTGCTCAGTATTTTTGGAAGGCTTTTCCCCTTCATTGGGGAATATTACACTTTTCTGCTTTTTGTAATTTTTTTGGTTGCTGAGTTATTTTTTGGGGCCATCGAAACCCGTGTTTTCTTTTTGTTTTTGTGGGTTTTTGGTGGGTTTTTGTTGGGTTTTTGTTGTTGTTTTTGTTGTTGTTTGTTTTTTTGGTTGCCCCTGTTGCTGTGCTATTTATATTTAAAAAACCCAAAAACAAGCGACTACAATTTTCTGCTGCTGCTGTTGTTTTTCGCAAACGGGTGTGTTTTATGTAAACTACTTTTTAAATATTTATTTTTATTTTTGTTTTTTTTCAAATATAAATACTACTACTCTTTTTCTATCTACCTACTATACTATATACTTTTCTACTAGTTTTTTTTAATAATAGCAATGTACCAAAGTATTTCTTTACTAATATACTGCTGGGTGCGGGTACCCCTATATTGTTATATTAGCAATTTTACTACTACAACACTGCCCGCTCTCCTTTCCTATATTTCTAACTACTATTACCCCAATAACAAACTACTATGTTTCTGTGTACAAAAAATACTGCTGCTGCGGTTCTGTGCTGTGTATATTTTGCTGCCCCTGTTCTACTTTCTTTTGCTGCTGTACTTTCTTAATTACTGCAAGACTTAATACTTTATACTTTTATATTCTTGCTGCTGCTGGTACAGTGGTTTTAAAACCCCCTAAACAAACCCCTTCAGTTTGAAGATCCCCCGGGTCAACATTGTTTTATGCGGAACTGTTAAAATTTTTGCGTTTCCCAAAGGAGGACTATCTTTTGAACATTTTTTTTTTGTTTAAAATTTTTTTTTTTTGCTTTGTTAAAATTTACTTTCCGGGTTTTAAATTTCCCCCGGCCCCTAATTTTCATACCAACTCAAAATCCCCACCCTCCCAAAACCCACGGTCATTGGGCACCATACCTTACCCAAAACCCCAAAACACCAAAGAACATCAACCCAGTACCCCGCCTCTACATCGTCAACCCATCACCCTAGCCCCACCTTGTTCGTTTGGTCTGGTCGCCCTTAAACAACCCCCCCAACCACCCACCCAAAACCCAAAAAAAGCCCCCCCACCACCTACCACCCATCCACCCCCCAAACAAAAACCCAAAAACCAAATCTCAACCCCTGCATCACCACCACCCACCCCATCATCCCCCAAAACCCCCAAAACCCTTATCAACCTTCCCAACCCCTTCCCCCAAACCACCACTCCCCCCTCATTTTCAAACCCCCAAAACCCCCCCCACCACACCATCCCTCAAAATTCCCCCCCCCCAATGCCCCCTTCCCACCTGCCAAACCCCCCACCCCCAAACAAAAAACCACACCCACCACCACCCCTCATTACACAACCTGTCCCCAATACCCATCATCACCCACACCCCGCAAACCCACCTCCCATTCATATCATCATTTCGCAACATGTCATCATTCCCCCGGGGCGCCGCCCTCGTTTAAACCCCCTCATCAACCCCCCCTGGGGCCCCCTTTCCCCGGTGGAAGTGACCTTCAACTGGATTTGGAGTGACCAAAACCCCCTTTTTTTGGGAGCAAGGCGACCCGAGCAGGAAATTTATCGACAAGGTGGCCCCCCTCCCCACGACCAAAGGTTTAACCCGGCCCCGGTTTCCCCGGGGGCCCCCCCGAGCTGTTCGCCCGAAGGATTCCCGGACTCCCCCCAAAGCAGAGCCTATGCGTTTCTTTAACGCCCTTAGGGGGCGGGCCAGTTTGAGAGCATTTTCAGGGAAGGTTAAAGGAGACGAGGGGGGGTGGGGGGTGGGGTGGGGGGGGGGGGGGGAAAGGGGGGCGGAGTAAAAGGAGCGGGGGGGGAAAAAGGGTAGAGGAGGGGGTTGGGTCTTTATTGTTAGGGAAAAATATCAAGGTTGACAGCCCCGTTTGGGGTAATGGGTAGGCAGACGTTGCCCAAGGGGTAGCCACGAGATTCTTTCTAAAATCCCTTTATTTAGTATTAAAATTTATTTACCATCAGCTTTAATCTTTGGGGTTTTGGTTAAAAATTTTGGGGGAAGTTTGGGGTGGCGTTTTATGGGGCTAGTCCGCACGGTGTGAGCCTCCTTTTTGAAAGCTGAAAACTGAAATTAGATTATATCCAAATGACGACTGATACGAGTTTTCTCGAGGGCTTTCCCTTTTCTGATTTCCCGGGGGGAGAGGTGGGGGAGGGGAAACTTTGATTTATACTTTGCTTTAAAGACCGATGTTAAATTGCTCTTGAAAACTGCCCGGGGCTGTAGGGGTACCGGGGCAGTAGCGTTGGGTGGGGGGTGTGAAGGGGTGTGGGTTTGGTGGAAAGAGTGGCGGGTGGGGGTTAAGGGGGCCCGTTAAAAAGGGGAGCCAAAAGCCAAACCCCGTTTGGGAAAAAAGAAAAAGGGAAAAAGGGACAGTTTTGGGTGGTTTGGGGTTTTTAAAAGGGTTTTAAAACCCCAAAACTACCGGAATGCAAGGGAAATTTTGATTAGCATCTAGAAAGGGCATTTGTAGGAAGCAAAAGAAGACAGAAAGGGGAAAATGAATTTAAAAAAATCGATGGAAGAAAGGATAGAAGATAGAAGATAGGTAAAATTGGTTAGGTAGTAGACAGCAGGACAGGAACCCGCAGTTTGAGAGATAGTAGATAATTTCCCTAGTGATAGATAGATGGACATATAGATAGATAGGTATTTTTTAACCAGCTGAAAACCCCGGGGTTTATTTTTAACAAATACTGGTGTTTTTTCATGTGTGTGTGTTTTGTGATGTGTGTGTGTGTGTTGTGTGGTGTGTGTGTGTGGTGTGTGTGTGTGGGGCGTGGCCCCCGCGCGCGCGCAAATTTTTCCCTTTTTCGTAATTGTTTTTGCGTTTGGACTAGTGACACCCCAAAATTTGGGTGGAAAAAAAGATTTATTTAACTGTGTACCCTTTAAGTCTAGGGCTTGGAGTTTGGAGGACCCCGAAAAGTTGAGGGGTAGGGCTGAAAGGGGATGGGGCAAGGAAATGGTGAATCACTGTGGGAAAAGGGGGAGGGGAATGCGTGAAGGAGCGGGGAAAGTGTTGAAGGGAATTTGGGCTGGGGGAAATAAAAGGAGGGGGTGTTTGTTGATGAAAGGGGGGAAAGGGGTTGGGGGGGGGTACAAGATTGAACCCCGAAAAAAAATAAAAAAACTGGGTGTGTGGCATGGGGGTCAAAAAGGGGGGGTGTATGGGAGAGCGGCTTGGGAAGGAAAGGAAAATTAAAAGAGATACATTTCAGAGGGCGACTCCCGGGCTGAGATGGGTAAAATTAAAAAGTCTAGTCCCTTTTTAAAGGGGGAATACCCAATGTTTAAAAACTTGCACGTCCCGTTTGCATTGATCAGGGCCCCGGTTTCAAAGCCTGCGGAGGTAGAGGAAAGTAGTTTTTGTTTTTGGGAAAGACCCTGAGCGAAAATTTTTCTGAGGGGAACAAGGGTTTGTGTGGGGAGTGTGTTGTGTGTGTGTGTGTGTGTGTGTGTGGTGTGTGGGGTGTGGTGGTAAACCCCAACCCGGGGGGAATTTAGAAAGACGAGATAAGGAAAATTCATATGGGGGTTTTAGATTGGTGCCGGGTTTTTCCTTTTTTTTTTTTTTTTGGGACTGTTTTTTTAGAACAGGGAGTAAAATTTACAATGGGAACGAAGAACTCCCGTCTGGTGTCTGTCCGGGGGTCAAAAAGTGTTCCCTTGCTCCCGACAAAAAATTCTGGGCCGATAATTTCTGAAAATGTGTAGGTATGTTTATTAGGGTTTACGGTTTATGCCCCCTGTTTTTTTTTCCCCGAATAGGGTTACTTTAAGGGGGTTTTTAACGGCCCAAAAAAGGTTTTTCTTTTTTTATGGAAAATCTCAGAAAAGCAAAACATTTTTACGCATGTTTTTTTGTGACGGGTTTTTTTGGAAGATAAAATGGGGAGTACATTTATTTCTTTGCATCTTTTTTCAAACTGCAGACCTTTAACCCCTCTTCGAACATGCGGAACGAGGTTTTTTTGCTCGACAGTTTCCCCCGTCTTCACCATTGATTCCAACCCTCACCGGGGCCCCCCTCCCTACTATAAAAAACCGAGGGGTTACGTTTATTTCCCTCGACATGGAAGTGTTTAAAGTCTTTTCCCTCCGCAGGAAGTGCGCACGCCCTTACTTGGGGGACGTCGCATTCCCCCTGTGTAAACCCCTTTTCTTTATTTTTGTAATTTAAAAAGGGAATTTAAAAGGTTTTCAAATTAAATACGCTGTTTTCCCCTTAAACCTTTGGTATAGAAGGCAGAGGAAAGCAATATTTATTTCCCGGGGAAAAAGTTGTTGGTTATTTAGTTCATTTATACGGAAAAGCTTCTAAAGTTTAGAAAAAGGGTCGTTAAGAAAGATACGTTTTCAATTTAATTTTTTTTTTCCCCTCTCTTCTTTTCTCTCTCTTCTCCTCTTTCTCTCTTCTCTCTGTAACTGTAATGTGCAATTCTAGATAAACAATAATTTTTGGGGTTCCATTTAATGCCCTTTCTTCTCTCTCTTCTCTCTCCTCTCCCCTCTCTCTCTCTTTCTTCTCTCTCTTCTCTGTTCGTTTCCCCTTTAAATTTTAAAAAGCTTTTGGGATTTTAATATGTGCCATTTCAAACGTCAAATGGAAATGTTTTTGGGCGTGTGCTTAGAGCTACTTTACAGCTTTTTTTTCAATCAGGGTTTTAATTTTGTGCGGAAATTTTGTATTTTAACTTTACTCTCACAACATTTTAAAAAAAGACAGGGCAAAGGAGAAAATCCCGAATTTAAACCCCCCTTTTTTTTCATAGCATACAGATTTTACGAATTGTGAAGCGTCAGGGATGGAAAGGGTGGAGGGAAAGGGGGGGGGGTGGGACTTCCCGTTGAATACATTTGACTTGAAAGTGTGTTAAAAAATTTCCCGTTTTCATCGGTCCTTTAAAGGGGGGGTGGTTTTGGGGGTTTACTAAAAATTAAAGATATGAATAGATAATTTGGGTTGTTTGTTTTTTTTATTTTGGGGAAAAGAAAATCTAGAGGGTTTTTTTTTTTGTTAGATTTTGTTTTGCCCTTTTTATATATTGGAAAGGGTGGTGGGAAAGGCCCCAGAAAATCCTGTAAATGCAAAGAAAGAAGTGAATGAGACCTTGCACAAAGCCCCAAAGACCCTGATAATTTTAAAAAAAAAAAAAAAGTGGGGATGATTTCCCCTGGGTTTTGCCGTTGCGTTTGGCCCCCTCAACTTTAAGATTTTCATACCCCCCCCCCCCATCCCCCCCCCTTCCCTTAATGATGAGGCCTTTTCCGTATAAATTGCATCCTTTCTGTGTTTTTGGGGTGGTAAAGTTCCTTCATTTTCATTCGTTTTCTATGCTTTTTTTTTTTTTTTTTTCCTTTTTTTCTCTTTGTTTTTAAGGTTTTATCGTTTTTTTACTGTCGTCCCTTCGTTTCTCGTCTTTTGGGGCCCCCTTTTATTTGTTTAAAAGGGTTTTTTTTTTCTTTGTTTCGATTTATAACATGCCATTTTTCGGTTATAAAATGGCGCCCAAATTGTGATTGGTGGGTTCAGATTTGGGCCCGACAGGGGCCCTTTTTGAAATTTCAAACTGCCTATGTGCCCCTTTTTTGTGCATTTTGTTTTGTCACCCCCCCTGTGAAATTTTGGGAATGAGGAAAAAATTTAAACGGGGGGGGGCCCCCCCTCAGAAAGCTTAGTCCAGTTTCCCCTTTAGGGGGCGTCAAAGGGTAATACCTTTTCACAATTTGTTGTACGCTTTTATTTTTTATAGTTCAAATTTTGGGTTTTCTGTTTTCGGTTTTTCAGCAAAAGGGCTTTTTTCTTTGTTTGGGAACAGCATAAAATGAAAAAAGTCGAGACAGGGCATGAAATTTGGGGGGGAGTGAGTGTACCTGTTTCCCCATATCGATTTTTGGACGTTAATTTTTTGTGCCTGGAAAAAAAAAAGGGTCCCAAAAGATTACCCCCAAAAATCCTTTTGGCCGTAGGCTCCCAAAACAACCCTTTTTTTTTATGTTGGGAAAATAAAATGGATTTTTTAAAGGAAAGAATTTAGGTAGACTTGTCGTTTTAAAAAAATTGGTTTTTGGGGGGGGAAAATTTTATTTGTTTGTGGGGGGGTTGTTTTTGGGGCCCTGCAATTGGACGAAATGTCCTTTGGTTCGGTTAAGTGTCGACTTTATTGACATGTTGTTTCAAAGTTCCCCAAATTTTTTTGGGAAAATAGAATCTTTTTTTAAACATTTTTGGAAAACACCAAAACCCCCCCCTTTTTTTTTTTTTTAAACGTTTAATTTTTTTTTTTTGTTTTGTGTGTTTTTGTGTGTGGTGTTTGTGTGTGTGGGGAACCATTTTGAAAAAAAAACTTTTTTTTGTGACTTTTTTTTGTTTGGGGGGTTTTTTGAAAAATGGGTTGGGTTTTGATTCAGTTTTAAAACCCCCTTAATTTCAAGGTAATTTAGATAAAGCTGTCTTTAGGCAAAAAATTTACTTGTTTTCCCCCTTTTTTTTCCCCCTGCCATGCATGGGCAGAGTTTCTTGTTTTCGTTTTGGCGGGCCCAAACCCCAAAAATTTAAAGGGGAAAAAAATTTTTCCCGAAAATGGTCTTGCCCGGGTTTTTCCCCTTTGTTTTTAAAAACGGTCAAAAAAAATCTCCGAAACCCCTTTTTTTTCAGAAGAACTCTTTAGTTGACCATCAATGTTTTTTTTTTTTTGTTTTTTTGTGACCTTTTCTTTAGGAGATTTAAGGCGTTTTGAGTTGTTGTATTTAGCGTGTAAAATAATTTGAATTCCCCTTCCTCCTAAAAGCCAAGTTTTTCCCTCCCGAAAAAGAAAAAATTAATTTCTGTACCGAAAAGGTTTTTTTGTCCCTTTAAAAAAAAGGCCCCCTTGAAAAATTTTAATTATTTGCAAAATTTTTTGGAGTTGTTGCCCAAGTTTATTTTTACTTGTTTATTTAAATCGTTTTCCCCAAATTTCAAAGTTAAAAAAATTGCTTAGAGAGTTTTCGGAGATGTGTATAAAACCCAAAAAACAATAATCTTTTTAAATTGATATAAGCAATGTCAGCAGGGCGTCAGTTTGTTTTTTTCATTCGAGTTTTTTTGTTGTTGTTTTTGTTGTTTTTTTGGTGGTTTTTTTTTGTTTTGTTTTGTTTTGTTGTGTTGGGTTGGGAATTTTTTTTTTTTTTTTTTTTTTTTTTTTGTTTAGGGGTGTTTATTTTTGAACCTCTTTAATTGGAGTATTTTCATTGCAAAGGGTTTCTTCAGGTTTGATTTTCAAAGGCTGCTTTTAAGTAAGGCATGTATTCTATTTTCGTTTTTTTGCTTAACGTTCCTTGTAGTCCTGAAAGTTTTCCGGCCAAAAAGGGAAAATGCTGGTTTTTTTTGATTAAAATTCCCCTCCAAACGTTTTAGGCCAAAAGGGAAAACAGTGTATTTTTTAATTTTCCCCTCCTCATCGTTTTTTAAAAAGGGTTTTTAGTGTTCATGAATAAAAGATTTTTTGACACAAAACAAAGCGAGGTACAGTGTGTGTGTGGGTGTGTGTGTGGTTGGGGTGTGTGTGTGTGTGTGGGAGCGTGGGTTTCGGCGTGCGTGCGTGGGGGCGTGGTGGGTGTGGGTTTTTTGGGGTGTGGTGTGGGAGAGAGAGAGAGAGGGGGGGTTTTGTTTGGGTTTGGGTTTTTGTTGGGTTTTGTGTAGGGGGTGGGTGTGGTTGTGTGGTTTCTTGCGTTTTCAGTGTGTGTGGTTTTTTGTGGAGTGTTTTTGTGTGTGTGTGTGTGGTGTTTGTGGGTGTTGATTTTGAGTGTGAAGTTGAGGTTTAATTTTGTTTTTAAAAAAAGTGTTGGGGAAGTTCTTTTTTTCTTCTTCCCCCTCTCTTTTCTCTCTCTCTCCTTTTTCCGGGAGAGGGGGGGAAAAGTTTCCCCTGTTTGCCCGTTTGCCATTTAATACCTTTAAAAAATTTTAGAAGGGCCCAAAACCCTTCCAAAAAATTTTTAATTTAAAATTTTTAAAAAAAGATTTTAACCCCCCAAAACCAACCCCCTTTTTTTTAAAATTTTAAAACAAAAAGTTCCCCACCCCATCCCAAACTTTAATTTTTTCCAGGGAAAGGGGTTTTAAAAAGGGGGTTTCAAAATTCCCTTTCTCAAAAACCCCCCCCCCCTAAAAACCCCCTTTTCCCAAACAAAATAAACCCCCCAACCTTTTTATCCCGTTCCCTTTCCCCCAAAAAAATACCCCCCAAATACAATACAGCCGTTTTCCAGTTTTGCCTTAACATTAAATTTTCATAGCGTGGAAAATAAATTTATACCCTTAACCCTCCCCCGAGCTGGGAAAGGGTTGGGTGGGGGGGGAGGAAGGGGTTGGGTGGGGGCCCTTAAACTTTGTTGATGACCTTCGGGGGGGCTTAGCATTTTAACCCCTGGGTTTCGATCTTTTTTTTTTTTTTTTCCCCGTGCAAACTTTCAGGTGTATAATGCAATGGCCTACATAAATGATACAAAGTTGTGGTTTTTATGTAAAAAAGATACCCCCCCCTTGCGTTTTTTAAAACCAAAAAAATAATAACAAAATATATAATTTTATATTTTATTATATAATATAATTTTTACATAGATACACAACGGGAAAATAAAACAACACACCACAACACACACACCCCACACACCCCACACAAAACACAAACCCCCACCCCACCCCACTGCCCAGGAACCCCCACCCAAAAAAACACAAAAGCACACCCCACACCAAAAACACACACACAACACACACACCCCAACACACACCCCCCACCACCACCCCCCCCCACTTCTTACGTTTTTCTGTCGGACAAAAGAAAGGGGGATGCGGGGAGAGAGAAGTGGGAAAAAGAAGGGGGGTGGAGTATAAAAAAGGGAAAGGCCCTTTCGGAAGCCAATGGCACGTTGTTCCTTTTTTTTGTGATGAGTGTTTAAAAATGTCGCTTCTCCCTTTTCTTTCCAAATTGTTTCGTCGTTTGTTTTTTTCTACATTGTGTATTTGGGGTATTCAACTTAAAAAAAAAAAAAAAATTAAAAAAAAAAAAGGAAAAAAAGAAAAAGAAAGACTGAAGGGAAAAGGGCAAGATTTCCTTCTTTTCTAGTCTTGCTTAAACATTCAATGGAGTTCCAAAGGGGCCCCGGGCCCATTTTAAACACAAACGCTTGACGTTCACCTACAAAATGGGCCCGGGATGTGATGACTGAAAAATGGCAATCCGGAAGACCGGTCAGTGTTTAGGGGCACGAGAAAAGGGAAAGGATCGAATCCTTTTTCGCTGTGGGTTGGGCACAAAGAAATTTTGAGTAGCTACTGTACGTCAGGTGGCGTTTTTCTCTCTCTCTCTCTTTTTTTTTTTTTTTTTTTTTTTTTTTTTTTGGGATGGGGGGTTTAAAATGCCCCCGGCAAAAAACCCCCACGTGGAATCTTTTTTACACCGACGATTACTTGACTGACGCACAAAACAGTATAAAAGATTTGCCCCCTTGTGCGTGCGTGCGTGCGTGGTGTGGGTGTGTGTTGGTGTGTTGTGTGTTTTGGTGGTGCGTGGTGCGTGGTGGTGCGTGCGTGCGTGCGTGCGTTTTTGTGTGGTTTTGTGACAGACGACAGAAAAAGCAAAAAAATTTACATCGCTGTCTAAGTCAGGTTTTTTTGGTTAAAAAAGTGGTTTTGACCGTTTGGTCCCGACAAAAAAGTAAGAGAACGAATTCGTGTTTTCTTATTATTTCAAATTAGAATTGAAATTTCCCTTTTTTTTTTTTCTTGGGGGGGGGAGGGGGGAAGGGGGGGTGGTTTCCCAAAATTTAAATGCTTTTCTTATACGCTACGAAAGTGGATCGATTTGATAACCGAATTTGACGTTCAAATTCGCCCAAAAGGGGATACAAAAAAGATCAGCGTGCGTATTCCCGTTTCAGTTTCGATTTGTAGGGAATATATAACCCCAAACACACTTTTACCAAAAAAAAGGAGAGAGGGGGGGGGGGGGAGAGAGAGAGAGAGGGGGGAATTTAAATAATTTAAACTTTGAGGGAAGAAAAACGGTGTTGTCTCCCCCCACTGCTTGGTCAACTGTGTGGGATTGGAAACCAAAAACCCCTGTGAGGTGGGTTGGTTTTTTAGTGGGGTCGATGAAATGAGACGCGCGTGTTACGTTCTAAATGTCAATTGGCAGCGGTGTCTTTTTTCGACCTTACCTTTAATTAAATCTCTTGTCCAGGGGAATAAGGGTTGGAGTCTCTCCCCACGTGTTCGGTCTGTAGCTGCATGGCGTACAAACTCCCTGTTTTCCAGCCCGCGCCTTTTTCCCCTTTTCCCCCTTCGCCCCCATGTTGTTTTCGGCGGCCTTTT
>JAMYXO010003643.1:7500-19573 GCA_033310375.1 Conus canariensis | reverse complement strand
TAAAAGATGAGGCAAGAAATGGAGCTGTGGGTGTCAGTGACAACCTTATGGAAGGAATTCTTATTAGCTGGCAAAACTTAGACGTTGACAAACTTAAAGTTACTGTCGTCGTTCTTTACAATGGCGAGGATATTAAGGTCATAACAACAAGCAACAAAATTGATATTAGTTTAAATAGAAACGATCTTACAGAACTGAACTGGATTAATCTTACACATTTGGGCCTTATAGGGTTTTATTATACTGAACAAGTTTTGACAGAGAGTATGATAAAAACAATAACTGGTGTAAATTAAATTCTGTTTTAAAACTATGGAGCAAACGACTTTGGTGTCAATGCCGATGTTAAACTTTATGATAAAAACCCCTCATTGTTCATTGATTTGTGGACAGACTGGTTGTGGAAAAACAATATTTGTCCTCGACCTATTACAAACAGTTTATCGTTATAATTTTGATCATATAGTAATTTTCTGCCCAACACTTAAATGGAACAAAGCATATCACGACAGAAGGTTTATATGGACGGATGATGAAATCTATTTAGTTGATCCTAGCAATAAACTTAGCGAGTGCTTAGAACATTTCTTTAGACAGTTTGAAGGAACTCAGACACTATTTATTATAGATGACTGTTCGGCAGAGAGAGACATAGTTAAAAAAAGAAATACTTTATCAAAACTGGCTTTCAGTGGAAGACATGCTGGGATAAGTGTGTGGATTTTATGTCAAAATATATAACTCAGTTTTAAAAGACTTTAGAGAACAGTTAAAGACTGTAGTTTTATTCCACATGAAAGACAGAGACGCATTTGATGAATGTATGCGTGAAAATGATGTTATTGAAAACGATCAAGAAAAACGAAGGATTAAGCAAAAACTTAAGTCTCAAAAGTTTTCTAAATTAGTGTTAAAAACAGATAATCCTACACATTATGTATGTTTGTAAAGTGTTTACTATTAGAGAACTATAAAATAGGCATTCTGGGTAAGCCGCCGGAGCAACAGCGAAACCGGCTTCAGCCGGTTGGAGCTGGCGGAGGTGGGTGAGCCAGAATGCCTATTTTATAGTTCTCTGAGAGAGACAGACAGACAGTGAATGAATGAATGAATAAATCAATGAATGAATGAGAGACAGACAGACAGACAGATGAACAGATAGAAAGGCAGATGGACAGACAGTGAATGAATGAGTTAATGAATGAAGGAAGGACGAGAGAGAGAGAGAGAGGGGGAGAGAGAGATTCGAGGTGTTCACAGCCACTAAAGGTAAGTGGTAAACATGGCCAGGTAAGTGTCTTACAAAGTGGAATTAATCATTCTATTGTTCCGAAGGCTGCAGTCATGAATCTGACTTCATACAGTCCTGACAAAAAGGACATATCTCGATCGCTGTCAACAAACACTAACAGTTCATTGTATAAGTATTGTATACTTACTGACGCATTCGCACGCACATGAATCAAACGCAATTTTCTAGAACTGTTAGAGATAACACAAATGTTAACCACATAAATGTTCACTGTTAAATGAGTCACCGTACCTACGCACAGTGTGCAGTTGCATCCACACCCATGCACACTTACGCGCAGGCAGTGCACGTTTGTGTGCACACCAACATACGTAAGTGTTCATTCCAAAAGGTGTCTGCTGGTGAAAACACTTTCACTGGAGGCAGTTCGTGGGGATTTTAAAATACGGTAAACTTTGCTTTTTCCTAAGCTAGCACCTTCGATAAATTTGATGCATGTAAACAAGCGTTTATGTAAGCAAGTTCAATCAGTTTTTTGCATGTAAGTAAAGATTCTAGATTTATTCATATCCTGCTTTTAAACTGGGAGAATAGATAAATCAAGGCCAAGAGGGAAAACATGTTGGTTGCGGCATGTCACAAACATGTCGCAAAACCAAAGCTATTAATCGATGAAACCCAAATACAACAATACCTCAAAAACATCCGCTAGCCCCTTCCCAGCTGCCCTTAATCACCAAAGACAGTCGGTCTTCCCAGCCTCCATCAATCACCAAAGAAAGCCAGTCTTCCCGGTCTCCATCAATCACCAAAGACAGCCGGTCTTCCCAGTCTCCATCAATCACCAAAGACAGCCCAGTCTTCCCAGTCTCCATCAATCACCAAAGACAGCCAGTCTTCCCAGTCTCCATCAAGTACTAAAGTCAGCCAATCCCAGAAAATAACAAGAATACAAAGAAAGCTCAGGAAACACAAGTGCATTATGATTCAGCATTTGCCAGAATTCAACGGGAAGAACCCGCTGTACAGAACAGAGGAAAAGAGGGAAAGCTTTGGCGACCGGGTAGGGGGCGGAGATGGAGGAAGATAGGGCTCTAGAGATGCATAGAGAAAACATGAAGGAAGAAGGGGGGAGGGGAGGGGGGGGGGACGGCAACAGTGAAAAGGGGAAAAAATTAGCCGCCGAACACAGGAAGCAAACACAATTTTCTACAACTATTTGATTAATGTTTGTGAATGACTGTTCAGTTAGATCCTTCACACACACACACACACACACACACACACACACACACACACACACACACACGCACGCACGCGCACACACACACACACACACATACACACACGCACGCATGCGCGCATACACACACACACACACACACACACACACGCACGCACGCACGCACGCACGCACGCACGCACGCACACACACACACACACACACACACACACACACACACGCACACACACACACACACAGGGTCCATCCAAACAAGTGCCATTCCTTCAAAGAAGTAAGTTTGACACAATGAACCGACCGGAATAAGAGATGGATGCTTTTTTTTTTTTTTTTTTTTTTTTTTTTTTTTTTTTTTGATGAGCAAGCTAACAAACTGGAAACAACCAGAACAAGAGAAACGAGATGACTCTGCAGTGTCTTTTATGAACAGGTCGCACTGTCTTGAATCTACAATTCAATCAAAGGCTGCTTATAACATAACCCCTTAATAGATTTGAATTATCAGCCAGTATGAATATAGTAGTCGATGAGTCGGTAACAAACAAACAAAAAAAAAAAAACCAAAAAAAAAAACCGATTGATCAACCAAGCAGCCTCAAAAGAGAGAAAAATAAACGGAAAGTAAGGAAGTAAAAAAAAATTTTAAAAAAAGGGGGGGGGGGGGTAAGGGAGAACTGTTACATATAAATATCACGTGATAACAGGGGCGCGCGCACACACACACATACACACACACACACACACACACACACACACACACACACACACACACACACACGCACGCACGCACGCACGCACACACACACACACACACACACACACACACATGCACGCACACATGCACGCATGCACGCACGCCCCCCCCCCCCCCCCCACCACACACACACACACCATACGCACACAACACATATGCACACGCTGTGCTTCTGGTGAGAAAGGCCTTCACTGGACATCATTGAAAAAAAAATTGAAATTATCACCCCATCTGTTTTATCTTCTACTCCAGAATACTCATAAGTTAATCAATCAGTTGAGAGAAAAAAAACAACAACTCAGTCCACAAATCACTGTCAGAGACTACTTTTGGTGATAATAAGGCAATAGCAGTTGTATGAGAGAAAGGAGAGTGGGTTAGAGGATTCTTAAACAGCAGGGTTGCTATTGCCTTATTATCACCAAAAGTAGTAGCAATCCTGTCTTAATTTATTTTTTCAATATTTTGACCATTATTAGTATTCCTATGAGTAATATAATTATCATCATTACTACCTTGACTCACACATTATCTCCCTTCCAACAGCCTCGTTCTCATTCAACGCCCTCCTTGCGCTGAAGCGATCAAAGCTAAGTGGTTTTTCATTGTCCTATTTGTTTGTATCTTGCTTGAAGAAGACCTAAGAGGTCGAAACGCGTCGTGTTTGGTCTTGTGACTCGTTTATCCACGTTTCTCTTGGAGGTTGGCTGACATTTATTTAAGATTTGTTTAAATTTACGCCTGCAGTCGTCTCACTTTGCAACTAGATCTTGTAAGAGATACTTTCATCCAGTCAAAGTACTATAAACAAGCTTGTTTGTTGAGATTGTGCATTGTTGTTGTCCTGCACTGGTCCTTTTGTGATGTAACGTGATGTGACGTGACGTGATGTGTGTGCGTCGGGGGGGGGGGGGGGGGGGAGGGGGAGAGGGGGGGTAAATGTGCGCGCGCTCGCGTACGCACGTGCGTTCATGTGTAGAGCGTGTGTAAGTATTTCTATATGTTGAAACTATGCGACTAAATCTTTTTTATGTGTTTAATATTCTTTCATACAACTTATCTCAATCCTGATCTAGGTTTTTCACATCGGAGATGGGGAAAGAAGGGTGGGGATGGCAACATAAGGACTCGTTTGACGACAAATTAAAAATTCAGTAGCCATCAGTCTGTTTTAAGTTTCCCATCGTCACGTCTGACCATTTAAACGTGCAACTATGTACATCCGATATTAGAGCAGGGATAACACAGGACATTTTGAACCCAAACGATGGTGAAACTGCAGCTCTGATCTTTTCTGGGTCTGCTGCCCAGTCACGATTCTTGCCCTCTTCTGCCTCGACTGGCTTTGGTGGCCTATCATTCTCTAACAGTGAAAGAAATCTTGGTTTCTTTGTGGACTTCTCCCTTACTATGACACAATAGTTAACAAAAGTCTGCCAGGTCTGCTACTATGAGCTTTAGGGGGGACACGCTCAGGTAGGAAATTCGTTTTCCAGATGCCACCAACCATTTTGTCACTTCCTGCGTTATTTCAAGGTTTGATTAATGCGCTTCCCTTTTTGCTGGTTGCCCTACATGTACTCTTTATCCTTGCAAAAAGTCCAGACACTGGCGCTTGTGATATTCTCTCACCTTAACGTCGTCCACACTGTAACCCTTTACTGAGGAAACTCTGCTGACTTGCTGTTTCCACAAGAGTTGACTACAAGATGGCCTACATCTCCCACAACGCCGGCATTTGTGCATTTCTGGTAGTGTGAAGCGCCTGATGTGCTGACGAAGTGTCTGTGCGCTTGTCAGTTCTCGCTCTCAGCCTTCACCGCTGGCTAGCACCGCTGTGAACAGCACTGCGAAAAGAGAGCCGAGTGCGTAAGCCTCTCCTGCCAGTACATAGCCTTTCCACTACAGCCCTATGTTGTGGCTCCATGTGGCAACGCATGTCCACTGGATGCCTTGCGGCCCCAGACCAAACTACAAGGGACTTGGAGGAGGTTTAGCCCCTAAACATGCAAAATGCAGGCCCACCGGCGTGTGGACATGCCCTGGCGTTCATGAACCAAACCCACAGCTATGGGTAAATGGCAGGGCAGAGAGAGCTCTTCAGCCTTGGTCGACCATCCCTCTAGGAGACGGATACTTCGAACAACAAAGCTGCACCTTCTAGGGCTGTCCTACACGTGGCAGCTTCTGCACCTGTGGAGCAATGAGCCCCAGAAGGCGAGAGGGTGGAGTAGAGACAGCACAACTCTCCTTTACCTTAAAAAGTTCCCTGTGTTGGTCAGGCAAGCAGGTACGCCGATACCCAAAGGCAACCTTTACCAGCTTCTTCCAAGTCCTGCGGCGATGGAGAAGTAGTGACTGGGACAGGCAAAAGATGTTGCTGGAGGTCCATTACTACAACTCTGCACATAGGTGGCTGTGTTCATCGTACACCAGGGCAGATGCGGTGCTCGTATCCTCCTACAGCAACAGAGCAGCCCTATTCAGGGACAGCACTGCTCTCCCCAGATGCGGAGGTAGAGATAAAAGGATCCCTAAACAAAGCCTGCCGTTCACTGTACCTGACAGGTGACCGCGCCTGACTGGTCATTCAACAAGGCGGTCGAAAGACAAAGCACAGGAAAACGCAGATCCTCTGACATTTGGGGCATGAAATGTCCAAACTTTACTGGACAGGGACGACAGACCAGAGCGTCGCACCGCTCTGATTGCCAAGATGCTAGGCCTTACGGCTCTGAGTGAAATAAGACTTACGTGCGGGAGACACACACTTTGAAGAAGCTGGAGGAGGCTACACTTTTTACTGCACTGGGAAGCCTGAAGAAAACCAAGAACTTCTGGTGTTGGATTTGCCATTCACACAAAGCTTGCTCGGAAGCTGGATAGCCTGCCACGTGGCATTAATGGTCGCCTAATGATATTGCGGCTTAGGCTGACAAAGGACTGCTTTGCGACCATTATCAGCCCCTACGATCCAACAATGACGAGCCCAGATGATATCAAAGAAGCCTTCTATGAGGATCTGAAGCGTGTCATCACTGAGGTCAACCACAAGGACAAACTCATCATCCTCGGGGACTTCAACGCTCGTGTGGGAAGGGACTACTCCACTTGGCATCTACAAGAATGGAGGCGAGGTACTCCTGGAAAAGCTGACCAACCTCTTCCAGTCCATATGGGAAAAGGGAGAATTGCTCCAGACTTCAAAGACGCCTCTATTGTACACATCTACAAGAGGAAGAGTAATAAAGCGTCCTGTAACAATCATCGTGGGATTTCCCTCTTGTGTTTCGCAGGAAAGATTCTTGCCAGGGTCATCTTGAACAGACTCATCACCCATATAGCAGACTCCATCGTCCCTGAATCACAGTGCGGGTTTCTCGTAGGCAGGGGCACAACCGACAAGGTATTTGCTGTTCGCCAGCTACAGGAGAAGTGTCGTATGCAGAATCAGGAACTTTACATTGTGTTTGTTGATCTCACCAAGGCCTTCGACACCGTTAATCGGACTGGCTTGTGAAAGATCCTCGACAAGTTTGGTTGCCCGGAAAGCTCATCTCACCGATAGTTTCATTCCATGATGGCATGCAGGCGAGGGTGCAAGAAAACGGAGATACCTCTGACCCATTCTCAGTGAAAAATGGAGTGAAGGGGTGAACACTGTTAACCGGATGTGTCGGACGTCTTTTTGACAGCTGTGCACTTGATTAACTTATCTTAGTTAATTAAACTAACGATCGGACACCAAGAATGCCACGAAGTTAACAGTGTATCTACTGCCCACCTCCATCCGAGTTTTTGGAACTTTTGGTGAGCGTGATGTGGAGAAATCGGCGCTGAAATGACTGTCAGTGTTGTTGACAGTGTGCAGTGTTATGGCCCGCCATAAGAGGAGAAAGCAGCGTACGCAAGCTGGTGCAGGTTCAGGTTCTAGTTCCTCCAACAACTCGAGTGTTAACAGTAGCAAAGACACCCGAAAAAACAGAAGGTGGAAACTAGTACACCACTGTCCGGGCCAGTGAAAGAGACTCTTTCGAAATTTGTTTTTCAACCGCGAGAGAACAAAATGGAGGACAAGGGGAACGACTCACTCCCAAACCAGTCAAACGAGTTGGACGTTGTTTTCTCCCCTACTCGCGATTCTCACCGGCAAGAAGAACCCCAACAATGTACGAATGCCGATCTGATGGCAAAACTCTGCGCCAACGGGGCTGAACTTGCCAAGCTGGCTCTGACGGTGGAGGAACTGAAGGCTGCCCTGTTCTCAGTCCAGACTGAGAACGATAAGCTTCGTCGAGAGCTGACCGACGCCCGGAAGCGAGAGCAGCAGACCGTCACCCAGCTAGCTGAAATACGGCACCTTGCAGAGCTGGCCGATCGTCGTTCCGAGGACGTTTCCGCATACGTACGGAGGAACAACCTGCGCATCTACGGGGTGCAGGAAGGGGAGAGGCGGGGCCGTCGAGACGGGGGTACAGTGCGAGGAGAAGGTGCTTTCTCTGTTCAACCGGAAACTGAACGTCGAGGTGAAGAGAGAAGACTTTGAGGCAGTGCATAGGGTCGGCTCCAAACAGGGTTCCAGTGCTTCCAAAAACTCTTGCCGCGGGATTATTGTTCGTTTTGTCTCCCGTCGGGTTAGGGACTCCGTGCTCTACGCGCGCAAGAAGTTGAAAGGAACCGGGGTCACTATGGTGGAAGATCTGACCCCACGCGCCTATCAGCTGCTATGTTCAGTGCGGAACGAGAGGGACATTTGCCAGCAGGCGTGGACGAAGAACGGTGCAGTGGTGGTGAAGACGGTGACCGGACGAATCTCGACTGTGAAATCTCTTGCCGAATTTAGGGAACTGCGTTAGATTTGTTTCTTTCTTCTTTTGTGTGTCACGCCGTCACTTTCACCTTTGCTTTGTCATTGTGTCGCCTGCTCGAACTGTAAGTAGACCAAATTAATTTAACCAGCGTGCGATTGTTTTCTGTTCAAAATCGTAAGTGTGAAGGGTTGAGAATTCTTAAAGGTTTGTAATTTAGAAGCCACTTGATGTAATTTCTGTATCTGTGAGCCTTTCTTGTAATGACCTTGGCGGTTTTTTGTTTTGTTTTGTTTTTCCCCCACTTGACTTTGTTTGTTTACATCTGGGGGTGAAGGTCTTTTGAGATTGGCAAGTCGGGGGAGCAGTCCTTGCGTTAAGGGTAGTTGGGGGGCAAAAGTAAGGAAAGAAAACGCAGTCTTGTGGTACTTTTTTGTTGTTGTTGTTTTTGTTTTTTTTTTCTTTCCTTCCATATGTTAGTATTAGGTCTTTGCTCACAGATAATGTGATTGTACGAAGGGATAGTAAGTATTTGATCACGGGATAGTAAGTATTTGATCACGTGTTAGTCATACAAGATGACTATAACATGAGTTGTTCGACGGCGGGTTTTTTTGTTTGTTTGTTTGTTTGTTTGTTGTTTGTTTTTTTTTTCCCATCGCGCTAGATATTGTAGTTGTAGTAGTAGTAGGCTTCCATGCTCGTTTGGAGTAGGGTGGTGGACCCTTATATAACAGGTTGGTGTGTGTGTGTGTGTGTGTGTGTGTGTGTGTGTGTGTGTGTGTGTGTGTGTGTGTGTGTGTGTTTAGTTTTATGTCATTGCTTTGTAAGTTGGTCTTTATGTTGTACATTACCTTTTCATTTTCTTCATATCAAGGTGGTGGGTGTGTGTGTGAGAGTGAGATTGTAACTGGGTCATGTACACTTTATTTGTGCATTTATAAGATGTTGATATTAATGATGGGTGTGAAAACTTGCTTATTATTACATTGGAAGGTTGAGGCTGAGGTAGCTTCTGAAGGCTCTGAGAATTTTATCCGAGCCAGCTGGGGATATAATGTATGGCTGTGTGGTACGGAAACTATCAAAAATGGTGTGGCTGTTCTTCTTAATAATAGCTTTGAGTATAAGATACATGATGTTATAAGAGACCAACATGGGTGTTACACTGTTATGAATGTTCAGTTCTTAAATATAATGAAAATAGCCAGAAGTTTAAAATGTTCTTAGCGAGTCTAAAGGAACATTTGATTAGTAAGCAGACTAACAATACAACATAATGGAACAAAAAACAAGTAGTAACAATATAATAACAATTTCTTCATTAAACTGTCAGGGGCTTGGAAATAAACAGAAAAGGAGAGATGTCTTTCACTATTTGAGGAAAAAAAATTATTCTATCTACTGTCTACAAGACACACATTTTGAAAAAACAAATGGAAAACTATATACAATCAGAATGGGGATATACTTGTGTCTTTTCTTCACTTACTTCAAATGCCAGGGGAATAGCAGTGCTATTTAATAATAACCTTGAATTTAAGATCAATAAAGTTGAATCAGATATAAATGGTAATTTCATTATTATATCCTTTACAGCTATGGAAAAAGAACTATTATTAGTAAGTGTATATGGTCCCAATAAAGATGACCCTATGTTTTATGAAGATCTAATACAGAGAATAAAAAGATACAAAAACAACAATGTTATAATAGTTGGAGACTTTAATATTGCCTTAGAACAGGAAATAGATTGTTTTAACTATAAACATGTTAATAACCCCAAAGCTAAGAAAGCAGTAGAAGAAATGATGTCAGAGCTTGTTTTAACAGATATATGGAGAGAGAACAATCCAGACAGTAGGAGATATACATGGAGAAGACCAACCCCCTTTCAGCAAAGTAGAATAGATTTCTTTCTACTATCGGATTACCTGATATGGTACTTTGATAATACAGATATAATTCCAGGCTATAGAACTGATCATTCATTAATAACTCTAAAACTTAAATTTGGAAAAGATGTCAAACAAAATACTTTTTGGAAGTTTAATACCTCCCTACTTAAAGATAGAAAATATGTTGATGAAATTAATGAAGAAATACAAAACGTAATAAAAGAATATACAGAAACCCAGGAAGAACCCAACCAAACTAAAGATGAAGGTAACTCAGAAATAAAATTTAAAGTATCTGATAGGACCTTTCTGGACTTTTTGCTGATGAAAATTAGAACAAAAACAATTTCATATGCAACAATGAAAAAAAGAGAATCAAAGCAGAAAGAAGAAAAATTGACACATGACATAAAAGAAATTGAGAAAAAAGAACACAAAACAGAACAAGACAGGAAGGTACTTGAAGAATACAATCAGATGTTGACTTTGTTAAGAGAAAAAATCATGAATGGGGTACTACTAAGATCTAAAGCAAGATGGGTAGCAGAAGGAGAAAAAATTACAAAGTATTTCTGTAATCTTGAAAAACGTAACTTTGTTAGCAAGCAAATAACAAAACTGATAAACAGTCAAGGGAAAATAATAGAACATACAGATGGAATAAAAGAAGAAGTTAAAGACTTCTATGAAAAATTATATTAAAAAAAAGAGATTTGGAACAACTCAATATTGAAGATTTAGTTAAAGAGGTACCAAAAATAACAATGGAAGAAAGTAGATCTTTAGAAGGTAAAATAACACTGGAGGAAGCAGGCACGGCATTGAAAAACATGAAGGATGGAAAAAGCCCAGGAACAGATGGGTTTGGAGCTGAGTTTTTTAAGTTCTTTTGGAAACAGATTGGCTTTCTAGTTGTAAGAGCCTTGAATGAGAGTTTTAAAGAGGGAGAGCTTTCTAATGTACAGAAAGAAGGTATAATTATCTGTATACCAAAACCAGGTAAACCCAAAGAACACATTAAGAACTGGAGACCTATTTCCTTGCTAAATGTTATCTATAAAATAGGATCAACATGCATAGCAAATAGATTAAAAAGAATACTCCCAACTGTAATTAGCGAAGATCAGACCGGATTTATTCCAAACAGATACATGGGAAACAATATCAGACTCATTTATGATATAATCAATCAACTGAACACACAACACAAACCAGGAATGTTGATAAATCTAGATTTTGAAAAAGCGTTTGACTCATTAGATTGGAATTTTATGTTCAAAGTATTAAAAGCCTTTGGACTTGGCAAGGATATTTGCAGATGGATTAGTGTTTTTTATAAAAATATTAAATCAATAGTTTTTGCCAATGGACAAAGCACACCATGGTTTTATATAGAGAGAGGGTGTCGTCAAGGCGACCCAATGTCACCATACATTTTTGTACTATGTGCAGAAATATTATCTATTATGATCAAAGAAGAAAAAAACATAAAAGGAATCCAAATAGGTGAGAGTGAATATAAAATATCACGGTTTGCAGATGACACTCAACTAATGAATAGTGGAGACAGAATATCCTTTGAAAAGTCAACTCAAATTTTAGAAAAGTTTGGTAAAACGTCTGGACTGTTTCTGAATAAAGAAAAAACGCAGATCATATGGTTGGGGAGTAATAAAAATAGCACAATAAAATATATGCAACACCTAAACATGATATGGAATCCTAAAGAATTCAAAATACTAGGAATATGGTTTACTAATGATCTAAAAGACATAGAAAAAAGAAACTACAAAGAAAAGATGATTGAAGTGAAAGCATTATTCAAAACCTGGCTAAAAAGAATTATCACCCCTCTCGGGAGAATCGCAGTACTCAAATCGCTAATCTTGTCCAAATTAACACATCTCTGGCTTCTTTTGCCAAACCCTCCGGATGCATATATAAAAGAATTACAAAGACTATGTTTTTGGTTTGTGTGGAACAAGAAGCAAGACAAGATTAGCCGTAAAACAGCTGTAAAATATATAAGAGATGGAGGACTGAACATACCAGATGTACAAGCATTTATCACATCACTAAAACTAACATGGGTAAGACGAATTAAAAATACTACACACA
>JAMYXO010003642.1:0-19580 GCA_033310375.1 Conus canariensis | reverse complement strand
GCGGGAAAAGGGAAATTTTTCCCTGTGCACATTCCCACCCCCTTGCCGACTGCCTTCGGTACATGGTTTCATCAGAGTCGTGCATCAGCCCTGTAAGGACGTGTCATCTGCGAAATTGGGTCTGCAGACTGCATGCCTCCCTGGTGCGGCAGTCAGCTGTGTAGATGGTGAACAGGGCTTTTGCGACAGAACAACAACCCCTGTGGGGGCTCCTGCATTGGTCCCCAGGACATGGGAGACAACCCGGCCAACTACGACTTGCTGTGGTCTGTCAGTCAGGAAGCTGAAGATCCATTTGATGATCTCTGGGTTAACAGCCATGGCCAGTATTTTTTTTCCCGACGAGGTGATGGGCTGAATGGTTTTCAAGCACTTGAAAACTCCACGGACAGAACCCTGGGGGAAGTCCCTAGCCTATCAGGGTGCTGGAGGAAGTGGTGCAGCATTGTCGGGAAATGGAAATCTTCTGTGCTCCTACCTCTGGTGTAGGCGAACGCAGTGGATCTTGTAGTTTTCCCAGTTTCTCCCCTGAGATGCTTGAGGACAATTGCCCCCAGTACATTTCATGGGACTGATGTTAGCGCCCACGGGGTCTGTAGTCGTTGAGCTAAACTGATCACTTTCTTTTTTGGGCACGGGAAGATTGTGGATGACCTCCATAATCGCGAAACAGGCCTTCCTAAAAATGATAGCTGGAACGGGCTCTTTGAAGACATGGGCCAAGGAGTTGCTGCAGGTTTTCGAGTCCTACTGCTGATGCTATCCGGACCAAAAGGGGCACTTCTGACATTCAGCTTCCTGAACAGTCGGCGGACTTCCTCTTCATTGAAGGTCACCGGGGATCCAGGGATCTGGGGCACCATTTCCATGGCCCGCTGCTGCTCAATGCTGAAGTCCCACTGGTCAAAAACGTGTGTAGAACACATTCAGTAACATTGGCCAATCTCCTCTCGTCGACTGCTCTCAAGTTCAGCTTTTTTTGGGCCTTACCCTGTTATGGCAGAGATGTTCTCGCCAGTACTTCCTGGAGTCACCTTGCCGGAAGTTGTCCTCGAGTTTTTGCAGAGTACGTCTTTTCCTCCCTGATCCTCTTTTCGATCTTCTTCTAGGTGAGCTGCATATTCCTGGGTCCTTTTCCTTTCAGACTGAACTTTCTCTCTTCACAGCTGTTTCAGGCCCTTGGTGATCCAGGGCTTGGAGTTTGTTACAGCCTGATCTCCATTGTCTGTAGTACCATGCCCACGCAAAAAATTGATGTAGTGGAGATCACGTCCCGTTTGTCTTGTCTAGTGGGATCTCATCGTCAAGAACACACCCCATCATGTTTATTTCAAAACAGGCGTGGTGGTGTGTGTGTGTGGTGTGTTTGTGCAGAGAAAAAGGGCTGTTCCTGTACGTTTGGACAAGAGAAAAAAAAAGATAGGGGCAAACAAAAGACAAAACAAAAACAAAGAAAGCGTTTCGAGACCTCTTGGGCCTTCTTCTTCAGGGAAGATTAACCAAACACTCTAGGACAATTCGAAACAAAGAGCGAGCAATCAGCCACTTTTTTTCGTGTAACTACTGGGCGCAAAATGAATCCATTCCAGTCGTTCACGCGTAGAAATATTAGTTTCCGGGCAGCCAAGGGAAGGAATTAGATGATCTGATTCCAAATAATTACTTCCCTTGTAGAAACATGGTCAGACATTGTGTTTGATAGAAAAGTTTTCTTTTATTTGTCTTTTCTATCAATCGCTGATTGGGCGATCCAAAAAGAAATATTATCATACATTTTTTTTTTAGGTTTGTTTCTCTGCCAGGAAATGAAGTAGAAGTTCTGAATCTCGAAGAGTCTAAAATGTCATATTTGTTGAATAATTTTCTGTCTGCAGATTGATAAATCGGAAAGAAAAAAGAACAAAAAAGACGAGAACAAGAAGCGTACACAAGAGAAAATGATAGAATGAAAGAAAGAGGAGTACAGAAAGTCTGGAAGAGTATGAGAGGGAAAGAAAGAAGGAAAGAATCGATAGATAGAAAGAAAGACAGACATCATAACAAACAAAAAAGAAAGACCACATGCAACACTCCAAAAACAAGGCACAAACTGACGCAAAGTCTGCCAACTACCGTCTGTCTGAGAGACATGGTGTTGCTGCCATGGATCGTTCAGTTGTGGAGTTGCAGCGCCTGCTGCTGGCTGAAGAGCCTCGATCCTCGAGCGGCAGCTTGCTGCAGGTTGAAGTCTCAGTCATCAGTGTATGTGGGCTGCCGACGCCATTTCTTTGCCCGTCTCTACGGTACACTCCCGTTCTTCCAACTGGGCATCTCTCCTCTGCTCTGGCTCTGCTTGCTTGATTGCCGGCTTTGATGTGGAGACCGCCAGCTGACCACGGTATGAAGCTGCTGTCTCTAGGTTGCTCGGTCAGAGGTCTGCCAAGACAAAACACAGAAATTTTCAAATTACAAACAAGGAAGGAAAAGTACAGAAAGAACGAAAAGATAGACACGATGAGCATGTTTTCAAAGAAAGAGAAAAATAGACCAGCAAAACAATGTCAAAATTTGGTCTAGACATAGCCCAAACCAGAAAAAATTATAGACAAAAACCCATAGTAATAAACATAGAAATGGTCATTGAATGTACAAACAATAATGAAAGACGGCACGAGCAAGTCTTTCAAACAAAAGAAACAAAACAAAAAACAAAACAAAAAAACAAACAATCAAACACGAAAAAAAAACCAAAAAAGAAAGAAAAGAACGAAAGAAAGGGAGATAAAGAAATATTACGACAAAACAACTCCAGAAAGGATACAAAGAAATATAAATGATTTTTGACCAGTAAATGTAGGAAACATTAATAAAGATCGGACAGAGAAAAACTGAAGGTTTTTCAAGAAGAACGAATGAGAAGACTCAACAAGAGAATGTTTTTGGTTGCTTGCTTAGGATTCATAAACTGTTGAAAGGGTGCAACTACCAAGACCCTGACCTTTGCTACTCTCTCTCTCTTCTCTCTCTCTCTCCTCTCTCTCTATCTCTCTCTCCTCTCTCTCTCTCACATCTCTTCTCTACTCTCTGTGCTATTTTCGTAATTAATTGATTGCGTCTATGATCCCATTTGCTACAAAAATAAAAAAGTTTTAACTCATCGTGATAAACAGATCTATACTCAAACAAACAACCACAAAATCACAAAAATTTGGATACAGTAAAAACATAGGCACAAAATTCACCCTCTTTACCCGATCACCTACCAACAATGCCCTCGCCCAAAAACCCACACACACAAAAAAAAAAAACATCATCGTAACCCCCAAAAACATCGACAGGGGAAAAAAAAGAAAGAACTGACCGCTCCTTTCAACAATCCGCCTTACAATATCCCGAAATTATGCCCCTTGAATGCCCGGGGCGGAAAAGTTACTCTTCTCTCCTCTCTCTTTTTCCCCGTTTTCCCTCTCTCCTCGTCTCTTTTCCTCTCTGGGTTTTCTTCCCTCTCGTCCGGCCCCTCCCCTCCCTCTCTCTCCCCCTCCTTTTCCCCTCTCTCTCTCTTCTCCTCATTTTTCCCCGTCTCTTCTTCTTCTTCTCTTTTTTTTCTTCTTCTTCTTTCTAAGGAAAAGTTTTTTTTGGGAAAAAAATTTAAATTTTAAATTTTTTGCAAAAGGAATCAAAAGGGTGCGCACCCTGGGGCCGCGCACAACCCACACCCAACACATGGCCCCCAACACACACACCCCAACACACACACACCCCAAAACACAAAAAAGAACTCTCTCTAATATATATAAATATAAAAAAATTTTTTTCCCCCCCCCGGCGCTTACGCGCTTCAAACCCCCCTTTCTCCCCCCGGCAGTTTGTCTGTCGTGTATTTTTCCGATGCCCCATTTTTTCCCCGGGGCCCCCAAAATTGCGTACGACCCCAAGGGCCCCGTAAAGTGGAAAACCGACCCGCCCGTTCCCGGGTTTTGGGGGACCCCAAAGGGGTTTATTTGCCCCCAAAAATTTGGTGGCGATGGGCCCCGAAACTTGGGGCCGGTGTTAACCCCGGGAAGGGGGGCCCAAACGGGAGCTTTAATAATGTAAGAATTGCTTGTGTGCATGCATTAGGGGTTGGTTTCCCCTTTCGTGCGGGTGTGTTGGGTGTTGTTGTGTGTTTTTGTGGTGGGTGGTGGGGTTGCTGGTGTGCGTGTGTGGGATTGTTTTGGGTTTTGGGGGTGTTGTGTGTGGTGTGTGGTGTGTTGTGGGGTTTTGTGTGTGTGTGTGTGTGTAAGGAAACCTTTGTAGCTAATGTTTTTAATGACCCACAGCTTGCTTGATTTATTTTTTTATTTATTTTTTTTTTTTTAAAATAGTTTTAAATTGTAAAAATAGATTTTTTTCTATATACAGTAATGGGGAACATTTCCCCCCCCCTTTGGGGAAACCAGAAAAGGGAAAAATTAAATTGTTTGGATATCATTTCTAAACCATTTTGTTTTTGGGAGGGGGGGGTGGTGGATACATGTTTTCTTGTGTGTGTGTGTGTTTGTGTGTGGTTTTGTGTGTGTTTTTTGGTGTGTTGTGTTTGGGGTTGGTGTTTGGTTTTGTTTGGGGCGGGGCCCCGTGTTGCGAGCGTGGGGTGCGTTTTTGAAAAGGAAAATTGCTTTCCTGCTTTGTGGGCCCCCCCTTTTTTTTCCCCTTTCCCCCCATTTTTTATTTTTTGGGGGGGCGGCCCCCCGGCCAAAAAACCCCCCCCCCCCCCCCCCTTTGGGAGGAAAAAAAAAAAAACCCCCCCCCCCCCCCCGCACAAAAAAAAAAAAAAAAAAAAAAAAAAAAAAAAGGGGGTTTTGTTTTTTCCGGGGGTTTCTTTTTGTGTTGTGCGCTCCTGTATCGTTTTCCCCGCCATTTAATTTGGCCGGTGTTTTTGCTTTTTTTTGGGGGGGGTTTTTTGGGGGGGGTGGGGGGGGGTGGGGTTTTTGGGTTTTGGGGGAATTGGGAACGTTGTTTTGTTTTCCTGGCTTTTTGTTTTTGGCGTTTTCTTTTTCTTCTATCTTCCTTCCCCCCCCCTCTCTCTCTTTCTTTTCTTTTCCCCTTTCCCTCTCTATCTTTTTCCCCTTTTTTTTTGGTTTTCCCCTTCCCCAATCACGGAAACCGCGGCCCCGCCGAAAAAAAACAAAAAAAGGAAAAAAGGGAAAACCAAAACCCCGCCACCGGGCACGCAAACGCAAACACCGGCCATACCACTAACCACCACAAACCAAAACAACAACAAATTTTTCAACCCAACCCACAACAAAACACCACAACCCCAAAAACAAATTTAAAATTTTACAAAAAAACAACCACCGAACTTAAAGGGGGAAGGGGAAATTTACAAGAAAAACCCCCCACCCTTTGTCTCTTTTTCTGTTTTTTTGGGTTTGTTGTTTTTTTGGGTTGTTGTTGTTGGGTTGTTTTTGTTTTTTAAAAAACTTCCCCCGGCCTTGTGTTTAGTTTGTCACCGGTTTTTTTTCAAATCTCCTCTCTCTCTCTCTCTCTCTTCTCTCCTCTCCCCCTCCCCTCTCTTCTCACCACCCCCCCCCACACACCCCCACACCCCTCCCTCCCGAAACCCCCAAACCCCCCCCCCCGCCCCCGCCCACCACCCAACCACCCACCCCCAACCACACCACCAACCCCGGGGGGAAAATCAATACGTCTTCTTTTCCCCCAAAACCCTTTCCCTTCTTCTTTCTTCTGTTCTGTCTATTCTCTCCCCTTTTCTCTCTCTCTCTCTGCTCTCTCTCTTTTTTCTCCCCTCTCTTTTCAAAATTCCCCCCCAAAATCTTGGATTTTTTTTGTCCGGTTTTTATTCCTCTCTCTTTTCTCTCTCTTTTCTCTCCTCCCTTCTCTTTTTCCCCCTCTTCCCTTTTTTTTTTTTCTCTCCCCTCTGTCCTTCCTTCTGCCTCTTTTCCCCCTCTCTCTCCCTTTCTTTTTCTTCCTTTTTTCGTTAAAACCTTTTTGGGGTTTTAACAAAAGGCCACCCCCCCCCCCCCCCAAAAAAAAAAAAAAAAAAAAAATTAAAAAAGGAAAAATAAAATTTCTTTTTAAAAACC
Organism: Conus canariensis; assembly: GCA_033310375.1. Lineage (NCBI taxonomy): Eukaryota > Metazoa > Mollusca > Gastropoda > Neogastropoda > Conidae > Conus > Conus canariensis. The sequence continues at coordinate 13,515 of JAMYXO010003642.1, read as the reverse complement.
CCAAAAACCGCCAAAATCCTTTTTTAGTAACCCGAAGTTTTTTTAAACCCTTTGTTTTGGGAAAATGTTTTTCCAAAAACCTTTAAACCATCAGTTTTCCATGGGGAGTTAATTGTTGGGGCCCTTCCCCCCATTGCTTGCTCCCTTAAAAGGGTGACCAAAATCTTTTTGATTTTCCCCCGGGCCCCCCTTTTTTTAAAAAAAATTTCAAAAAAGAAGTTTCTTGGGTTAAAAAAAGCTCACCCCGTTGTTTTAAATAACTTTTTGATTTGGGGTTTTTAATTTTTAAAAGGAGGGAAAATTAAACCCTATTCAAAAAAAAAATTCAAAACAATATAAAAAAGGTTTTATTTTTGTGAAAAATTATTTTTTTTCCGGCCTCTCTTTTCTCTCCCCCTTCTTTTCCTCTTTTCTCTCCCCTCCCCCCTCTCCCCCTTTTCCTCTTTTCTCTCTCTGTTTGAGTAGGGTTGGTTTAAAAGGGAGGGGTAGATGGGGTGGGGGTGGGGGTTTTGTGACGAGGGGCGGGGATGGAATTGTTTTGCAGAAACACGGGATAGAGGGGAAAAGGGGAAATTTGCGTGCTATCGGGAAGGGCAAAAAAAAAGTGGGCTGTACCCCCCCTTTCCCGGAAAACAGATTTTTGGGTTTTTAAATATTGATTTACTATCAATTGATTTCGTTTTTGTGATTATTATGTGTTCTGTATTTCACCCTTTTTCAGTCATGCAAATCGATAGATGAAAATTTTTTTGTCAATGCATATGTATGTATGTACGCTTTTTTAAATATTTGAATTTTTAAGGGGTTTTTTTTATTTTTAATCATTATCTTTTCATTACAATTGTTACTGCTGTTATTTTTGGGGTTTTTGGGTTCATCATTTTTTTTTTGGGGTGGGGTAAAAGGCGGAAAGGTTGTGCGACAGGTGGGTTTTTGGGTTTAAAATTTTGGGGGTTTGGGAAAAGGGTGGCTTTTGTGTTTGAAATTTTTTTTTTTCATTTTTGAGGGCAAGATGCAAAAAACCTGCCATGTCTTATTCTTTTCCCTCTTTAAAACAAAAATTTCTTTTCGTTCGTTCGTTCTTTCCCTTTTCTCTCTCTCTCTTTTCCCCTCTCTCCTCTTCCCCCCTCTCTCTCTTCCCCCTCACTCACTCATTTCCCCCCTCTCTCTGTTTTACCTCTCTCTCCACTAAACTCCTCTCTCTCCGTTTTCACTCACTCACTCTTCACTAACCCCTCTCTCTTTTCTCTCTCTCTCCCTCTCCTCCCCTCCCCCTCACTCTCTCTCTCTCCCTCGCCGCTCTCCCCTTACTCCCCCCCTCACTCTCTCCCCGCTCTCACTCACTCACTCACTCACTCACTCTCTCTCCCCCACTCACTCTCTTTTCCTCTTTTGCCCTCTGTTTTTCTGTTTCTGTTTTCTGCCTGTCTTCTGTCGTTTTCTCTCCGCTCTCTCTCTCTCCCCTTCTCCTCTCCCCCTTCTCTTCTCTCCCCTCCCCTAAATAAATTACCCTACGAGAAAAGAAAGGGGTTTATATTTTGTGCCCCAAAATTTTTTTAAATTTAAAAACCGAGATTTTTTCCCCGTTTTTTCAGAAAATATTTTTTATCCCATACTTGTCTGTGTTTCGGGTTTCTCTCATTCCTTTCCCAAAGAATCAGCCCTGTAACAATATGAGCATGACGGGTTTAAGGGCATTTCCAAACACTACAATTTTGTTCCGTAAAACATTTTCCTTTAAGGGGTAAAGTGTGCCCTTTGGCCGTTTTGGGAAACCCCGGGCCCAACATTTTAACGTCTTCCTGCCTGCCCTCTGCCGGGACAGCCCAGCCTGCCCCCGCACGATTTAATTCGTCCCCTTTGGGGCATTGACTACCGGAGCCTGGACAATTCGGGCCTCAAACTCGTTTTTTTCAGGAGCCTGTCACGTTTTAAATATGGGCCCTGAGATTCCCGGGTTTTGGACCCCCCCAAAAGCCCCCATAACTGAGAAAGCACTGGTCTGGGGTCCCCCCTTTGCTTTTTTCCACCCCCCTTTTTTTAATCACGAATCCCCCCCCAAATTCCCAGGGAATGATCTCTTACCAAAACAAAAAGGGAAGTGGTCTGTTTAAATTTCAACACTGCCCCGTAAGTTTAAAGGCACCCAACGGGTTTTCATCATCTGTCCGCTGTGCCCTTGGTTTACTGGGTTGGGCCTAAAAATTTCGTGTGGGGTCCCCCCTTTTGGGCTATGAATTGACGGGTGTGCACCAAAAGTGGATTTGGTTGGGGCGTGGGCCCCGTGGAAAACGAGTCATGGATTTTTCAGGGCTTTAAAAACCTTTTTTTTACGGTGGGGCTGCCCAAATGGGTGTTTCATAAAAAACCCAAAACCCTAAACCCTTTGTTTTTGGGCCGCTCCCACGGCCATTTAGGACCAGTGATCCCAGGAGTAAATATAAGCGGGTTTGGGGGGGAAACCCCATTCAACCCCCCATGGTTTACTTGTGAGCCCTAAAGCTTTTTCCCCAGTGTTTTCTGTTTATGTGTTGATAAGTAGGCCATGCAAACGGGATAAACTTTGGGCTGACTCACGGGCCAAGTAAGCCCGGAACAAGCATCCCCTAAACTATTTCTTGTCACTCCTGCCAAAAAAGGGGACCGATACAGAAATGAACATGAATATTTCTTGTTTTACTCACTGCCAAGAAAGGGCCCCCGGGATCCCAAATGAACATGAACTTTTTTTGGTGACCCCCCCAAGAAATCCCTTTTTTGGCATGGAACTATTTTTTACCCACCCCCAAAAATAAAAAATACACTGCATAAACCCTTTTCCTTTTTCCCTGTTTTCCCCTGGTAAGGTTCGTCATTTCTGGGAATCCCCCAAAACAATAACTTTTTAAGGCTCCCTTTTTAGTTTTTTTTCCTTTGGGGAAAAAAAACCCTTTAAATAAAAAAACATTCCCGGGGAACTGCCATAGCCTTTTTGAAAAACTAACCTGACCTATTCTGACCACCCCCATAGGGGGAACTTTAAACCTATATATTTTGGCCCCACCCTTGTATAATTGCCAAAAACAACGACCGTCCCCAAAATTAAGAAAAATTTTTATGAAAAATTACCAAAGGGACGGGCCAAATCGGGGCTTTACTGAAAAAAGTTTCAGCTGATAGTTCTGAGAACCACATTTTGGCATGGGGTCTGTACTGAACAAGCTACAGCTGACCTAGTTCGGGGACCACAGCAACTATGGGTCTGAACTGAAAAAAAGTTACCTAAACCTAGTTCTGGCACCACAGCTTTGAAATAAAGGTCGGGACTGAACAAGCACGGGCGCCCTTTGTTTGAGCACCACACTGATCTATAAATCTGACTGAACATCAAAAAGCCGACCTATTTCGGGGCCACCACAGCTGAGTAGGGGGTTCCTGTATTTGAAAAAGGGTTTCAGCTGACCTTTCCTGACCCCACAGCAATCCCTTGATTTTGAAACTGAAAAAGCTACAGCTGACCTATTCGGGAGCACCAAACAGCGAGCATGGGGCCTGTACTGAACAATTACAGCGGGGACCTATTTCTGGGGGCACCACAGCTGATCTATGGGTTGTACTGAAAAATTTTCCAGCGGACCTAGTTCTGAGCACCACACTGAGTTTATAGGTCGGTACTAAACCCAAGCTACATGCCCCTAGTTCTGAGCCCCAAAAGGGGCTAGAGGTTTGAGGGGATTATTTGCCCCTTTTTACTTTTAAAAAAGGTTCCAACTGAGGAATCCTCCGCCCCTTTCCCAAATGTTTTTGACTGTCACCTGCCACGGGGCCCTCCAAATCTGTGCCATTGGGGGGCCCTGATGAAAAATTTGGGCCAATCACCCCTTTTCTTTTAAAAAGTTTTTTTAAAGCTTTTTAAACCCATCTGTGAGAGGGTTTTCCTCCCTTCACACACAAACCACAAAACAAAACACACCACACACCCCCCCCCACACACACAAACACACAACAACACACACAAAAACCCCAAAAAAAATAAAAATCCAAATTTCCCTGTCAAAAAATCGCTTTATGTAAAATTGGGGTTGACGTTTATTGATTCCGAAAAAAAACTCCCCCAAGGCCAATTTTAACACCCCCGGGCCATCTTCCACCCAAACCCATCCTCCCCCTAACACACCTACACTCAAAACGCGGTAATTTTCCACGCCACAAAACACAGACAAAACATACTCACGCACCCCACCAACCACAGCCCGCGCGCGCACAACAAACACCAGTACCACCACGCCACCCAAAAACCCCAAAACCACACACACACACACACACAAAACCACACACACACACACACCCCCACACACACAAAGCCCCACCACCCCCGTTTTCTGTCTGTCTGTTTTGTCTTCCTTCTCCTCTCTCTCTCTCCAACACAAACAAAAAACCCCACACACACACACACACACATACACACACCCCACACAACCACACACACAAACACAAAAATTGCCCCCCAAATTACAGCACACACACCGCGCGGGGGCGCGCGCGCCCCCACACACCCCACACACCACACCCCCCCTCACACACACCCCACACACCCCACAAACACACACCCCCAAAAAAATTGCCGATATAAAACGTACGAAAATATACCGTATAAACCCGCCGCCGCCCACAAAACACACACACACACACACACACACAAACACACAAAACACACCCCCACCCCCACACACACACTTTAACCACCACACACACACACACCACAAACCCAAAACACACTCTCCCTTCTCTCTCTTTTCCTCTCCCTGCCCTGCCCTTCTGTCTTCTGTCTGTCTGTCTGTCCTCTTCTCTTTTCTCTCCCCCCCCACACACCCCAAAACCAAAACCACAAAACCCCAACCCAACAACAAAACTTTAAACCCCAAAAATGCGGGGCCCACACGGGGGGGGTCAAAAACAAAAACAACAAAGGAAGAAAAAGAAGAAGAAAAAGGGGAGAGAGAGAGAGAGAGGGAGAGGGGAGGGGAGGGGAGAGACCGGGGTTTGATAAATTTTTTTCCCAAAGGGTAACGGGAAAAACAAACCCCTTTTTTTTTTTACCTGGCGCTTCCCCGCAAAGGGGTTTTAACTTAGCAGGACTAGCAAAATTTTTGACAAACAAATTTAATGCTACATAAAAAGGGGTTTTTTCTTTCTCCACATTTTGAGGCATAGATTCATTTAATAAAATTAAAAAAAACCCACGAAAAAAAACAAAAAAAAATTAAAAAGATTACGAAGAAGGAAAAACAGATCGCCATAGTCGCAGGGGCGTCGTGAGTGACTCTCCCCCCGGGGAGGGCCCCCACACACCCCACCCAAGAAAACCCCCTTTGGATACCGATGCCCCCGACAAAATTTAAAACCCAAAGGCCACAGGACGGGGAGGGACACCCAAACCCTGAGGTAAACTTTAAGCGGGGGATAAAAGGGCCACAGAATTTTGGGGGTTTTTATGCTGATCTGAGGGGAATGAGGATGTTTAAAGTGATGCAACTTTTTCCCACCCGGCTAAACCCCTTCCCATGACAGGGTTTTGATTTCTAGGGCTTATTTTCTTTAAATTTTCTCGGGGGCAATCGGGCCCGGGGAAGAAAAACAGACACCGTACGTTTGCCAAAAATTTTGGCCCCAACCCCTTCATAGACCCACCCTTTCCCAGGGGATTAAAACTCGACTTTTTGGTACTGTCTTCCCAACGGGTCCTAAAAAAAACTCACCTTTTGGGAAGGAGCCGGTCAGGGAAAAAAAAAACCCCACTTGATTTTGAAAGGAATCAAAAACCCCGGGCCTCCACCCGGGGAATCGGAAAACCCCTGACCACTTTCGCCACGGCGGCGGGAAAAGAAATACACTTCCCCAAAATTTCCCCAAACACTTTTTCCTTTTTCCGGCCCCTTTTTCCCGCCCAGCCCCTAACACAGTCTCAAAGGCGAAAAAAAAGGGGGAGAAACCCCCCTTTTTGGTCAAAAAGGTGAAAACCTCCTCTGTGCAGGGATGTGCTAAAAAACACGGTCCCGGCTTTAAAAGGGGAGAAACCCCCCTTTGGGGAAAAAGGGGGATGGGGCTAGAAAAAAGGGAAAATTTTGTGGCTGGGGAGAAAAACCTTTCCCCCCTGGGGGGAAAAAAGGGGGGGTTTTTGTGCTTTTAGAAAAACAGGGTGGGCCTTAGCGAGGAAAAGCCTTTTGGTGCCCGGAGGTGCCTCGAAGGAAAAAAAACGTGGTATTGAGCCCTTTTTCTTTTTGGGGGAAAAAAATAAAAATTGTGCTAAGGGAAAAACCCCAAACCCCGTGGTTTTAGTGGGAAAACCTCCTCTGTGAAAGATGTGCTAGAAAAACCCACGTGGCTAGTGAAACCCCCCCTTTCTTTTTTGGCCTTTAAATTGGTGCTGGGGAAGAAAGGGCGGGTTTGGCTAGTGAAAACCTCCCCTCTGGGCTTTTGGTTGTTGCCTAGAAACCCGGTTGGCTAGAAAAAAAGAAACCCCCCCTTTTGAAAAAACAGGGGAAAAATTTGGCTAGGAAAGAAAAACTTAGTTTTGGGGGAGAAAAAAACCTTCCCCCCCTGTGCATGTTTTGGGGGCAAAAAGGAAACCCCCCGTGGGCTGGGAAAAAGGAAACCTCCTCTTGCATGTTGTGCAAAAAGGGAAAGAGAGGGTGTAAACCACAAGGAAACTTTGTTTACTGGGGGGCCCCATCCCTTTGTTTTAGTATAAAAACTACCTGAAAAAAAATAAATCCCCTTCTGTTGTTTTTCCCCAACCCCCCCCCCTGTCTTTTCTCTTCCTTCCCTCTCCCATTTCCCCTCTCCGACTCTCTCCTCTCTCCCCTCTCCCGTTTTGTGTGTCTCTATCTCTTTGACTCCCCTCTCTCCCCCTCTCTCTCTCTCTTTAGTGTATTTTGTTTTTCTTTTTACTCTCTCTCGCTCTGTTTTTGGGGTATCTCTCTCTCTGTCTCTGTCTCTGTTTTGCTGTCGCTTTTTCTCTCTCTCCCCCTCTCTCTCTCTCCTCTCTCTCTTTTTTTCTTTTTTTTTATTTGGGTTCTCCCCCCCCCCCAGAACCTCTCCCCCTTTTTTGGGTTTTTGTCTATTTTTGTTTTTTATCTCTTCTCTTTTTGAAAACTTCTCTCTTCTCTGTATTTGTTTTTTTCCTTCCTCTCTTTCCCCTCTCTCTTCTCTCTCTCTCTCCCCTTTTTCTCTGTATTTGTTATCTTTGTCCCCCTTCTCGAAATTTGTGATCTCTGTCTCTCTGTCTCTGTAGGGGGTTTTTAATTCTATCTCTTTTTTTGGGACTCTTTTCTCCCCTTTTTGTTTTGGGTGTTTTCTCGGTTTTTCCCTCTTCTCTTGTATTTTGCATCTCTGTCTCTCCCCCTTTCCCTGTTTTTTTTTTGAAACTCTATCCCCTTTCCCTCTCTTTTCCCCTCTCCCCAACTCTCCTCCCCTCTCCCCTTTTTGTATTTGTGTCCCCCCCTCTTCTCTTTTTGACTCTCTCTCTCCTGTTTTTTTGTGTTTCTCTCTGACTCTCTCCCCTTTTTTCCCCTCCCCTTTTTTTAATTTTGTATCTCTGTTTTCCTCTCTGTGTATTTGTGTGCCTCTGTCTCTCTCTCTGTAATTGTGTATTTTTTGTTTTTATTTTTTTTTGGCCCCTTTTTGTATTTGTGTATCTCGGCTCTTTTCCCTCTGTATTTGTGCATCTTTTCTCTCTCCCCCTTTTTTCCCTTTTTTTCTCTCTCTCTCTCCCCTTTTGTATTTGTGTATCTCTTCCTCTGACTTCTCTTCCTCTCTCTCTCTTTTTGAAATTTGTTTCTCTTCTCTCTGACCTCTCTCTCTCTCTTTTTTAAATTTGTGAAATCTCTCTGATCTCTTTTGGGACCAAGATGGCGGACTGAGGGAGATGGGAACTTTTTAACCGCGTAAAATATTATTGAATTTCATCCCTAAAAAGTACAACATTTTATAATTAGTTTTACTGGAAAAATGTTGATTGTTTTTTTGGGACTAAAGGGATGAAAGGGTACCTTTCCCCCCCCCCTCGCCCCTTTAGCAAAACTTTGACGAAAAACACTTTTGGTAAAACTTTGGGGCGCCTGTACCCTCATTTTAAAATCCAAAAAAAAATTTCAAAAAATTTTTGGGAATATTTTCAAACGTTTATCACCCACATCTCTCCCCCACACGACACGAAATGTCCCCAAAAAAACCTGTTCGGCACCCAAAGGGGTTTTAAATATAAAAAACCCTTGTGCAAGTTGATGATGGGGTCATTTAGTTTTACATTGCCCAAGCAAATCGCATAAAATAAAGAATAAGAATTTTTCTGAAAAAAGGGAACATCATTTCCAAGTTAAAAAAAAATTAAATCTCTCAAAAATTTAACAATCTAAAATAAGTCTAGCCTACAAATCCAAACATCCCCTTTACCCCCGGGCCCAATTTCCCAAAATGGTTTTTGGAATTCGGGGCTTTGCTGCCGCTCTGGCCCAAAAACCCCAACCCCCCCAAAACCCTTGGGCCCCGGGGGGGGGGGTTGGGGGGGGGGGGTTTTATGAGTGAAATTTTTGAAACTTTTTTCTTTTTTAAAATTTTTTTGGCATATTTTTACCCCGCTGAAACCCAAAGGTTTTTTTTCCGGATATACGAGCTTTAAAACACTTTTAAAAACCCTACCGTTTGGTGATTTTTCCCGGGGGGGGGGTTTTTTTAATCTCTTAAATCAAATTTCTTCTTAGTTTTTGTTAATTTTTGGGTACCAAACTAAAAAATTTCCCAAAAAAAGGGCATCTGTTCGGGCCCTTTTCCCCAACCATAAAAGGGAATGGGAAAACATTTCTTTACGAAAAAAATTTAAAATGCATTTAAAACACAGTACGATACAAAAAACAACTTTTAAAAGGGTAATGACTGCCCTTTTTGAGTACAAAAAAAAAAAAACCTCCCCACCCTTTTCTTTGCTGATGTCAAAAGCCATCTTGAAAGCCCCGCATCAGCCAAGCTCCCAAAGGGCTGGGGTGGCCCAAGTTTGTGTACCGAAGAGAGGGGTTGTAGTGTTTCCACCCAAACACTTGTTTCCAGGGACCCACTCGAAACAAACAGAAACTGAAGACTTTTCCCCACCCAAGACCATTCCCCCTCATCTTTTTTGCCAAAAACGCCAGGGGAAAAAAGCAAAAATTGTATGGAAGCTTCCTATCTACAAAGATTTTTGGAAGAGTTGTTTGCCACACCAAGTTGAAAGTTTTTCCTTGTTTAACGGCAAAAGTCAAATGAACTAAAAAAAAAACCTTTTTCCCCCCAACTTGCTTTCTGCTGCCTGTGGCCCTTTGGGGGCCCATCTGGACTGTTTAAATTTTTTCCTGGAGGGGGTGGGGGATGGGTGGCATGAAAGTCAACATTAGATGCATCCTTTCAAACCCTTCCCCCCGGAAGCCACCCTTTCCTCCCCATCCAGGCCCCATTTTATTTCCATTTTTTTGGCCTCAAATCTGGAGAAAAACCCCAAAAAAAAAAAGTAAAAAAAATTTAAATTTTGTGGGACTGCCTCGGGGTTTTGAGAAATAATTTTCCCCCCAACATTCAATTTGGGGGTTCTGCCTTTTTTTTTGCAAAGCGGGGTGGGTACTTTTTTTCTTGGTTCAGACTGATGGAGCTTTGGGGGTTTTGGAGGAGCAGGAAAAGTTTGTTTGAGGGGAACTGTTCATGCACTTTTCCCCCTGTAAACCTCTTGAAAAACCTACCCATGGGGGAGTGGGGGGTGTCACCCCTTTAAAGGGTTTCTTCGTTCAGGTAAAAAGTTATCCCAGCAGAAAAAATAATATTTTTGTTCTGTTCCAAACCCCCTTTAAAGGGCAGAAACTACAAACTGATGTACGAGTTGGCCATAGCTTCTCAAGTCCTACAATTTTTTTTGTACCCAGAAAACGTGCCAAAATGATTCAAAAAGACTTAGAACTTCAGAGCTCCCCAAAACCCGGTCTAAAAGTTTTTCCCAGGAAAAAGGGTTTTTTTGGGGGTTTTTCCACTTTCCCCCTGTCAAAAGTATGCCTGGCCGTTTGGAGGAGGGGCTAATCTGGGGTTTTTTTTTTGCTCCCCCTTTACTACTTTTTCCAGAAAAAGGGCGGGGTTTGGAGAAAATTGTGAGAAACTGGGGGAGGGGCCCAACTTCGGGACAAGGGGACTCTGTAGAGGGGCCAGGCATGCCCGGGTCCCGCTCTAAAAGCATCCAAATGTGTCGCAAAGGACAAAGAAAGACTCCTTAAAATTTTCCCTTTTTTCCCTGAAGCTTTTGACACAAACCTGTCCCCAACGCCTGCCCCCGGGGAAAATTTCGTCACAAAAAAACTTTTTTCACTGCGAGGGTTTTTGGACCCCAAAAATTTTTTTTTCTGAACCCAAAAAAATTTCATTTTCTTTTCTGCCCAGTTGAAACCCTTTAACCGGGGTTTAGAAGTCGGGGGGAAATGTTTTTTGAAAGGTATCCACATTTTCTTTTTCTCTCACCCATGGTCATTCTCCCACCTGCGCCCCTTTGTCAAGGCTTTTTCCCAAACGTCTCACATAGGGAACTCAAATGCCCTCTCATGTGCCTGTAGTCCCAAAAACAAAATGTCGGGCCCTTGGGGGATGTTTCAGCATCCCTTTGCCTTCGACTCAATGTCTTTCCGAAACCCCTCATGATAGTAAAGCTTCACGTGCTACAGTTTCACATCTTTATAAGGGGTGAAAATGCCCCTTCATGCGTAATTTTTGCTGCACCCTTTATGGGGACTGTTCTGCCGTTTTGGTGCCTAAATTTTCAAGTTTGCAAAACAGGGCAACCCCTTTTTTGAAGCTTTTTTTCCTGAATTTTTTTTTGCAAAAGATACATCTTCTTTGGGAAAAAGCAGGGGGGCCTAAATGTAGCAAACAGCGGGTCCTCTTTTGGGTTTTAGTTTGGGCCCCTACAACTTCCACTTCTGTTTTCATTTTTCCCTTTTTCCCTGGCAAATTTCACATTGGTAAACCGGGGCAAAACCAGTTTCTGTGATAACCAAGGCGAGTAAAGTCCATACTTTTTGGAATGCAATCACAAATCTATCTAGTCTTGACATGCCACATTTGAAGCACGTCTCAAATGGGAAGAACTTCTGGGTAGGTTTTTTTTTTTTTTTTTTTTAAATTTCTTTAGTTAGTGGGGGTTTTTTAGTCTTCTTTTTTTTTGTTTTTTTTTTAAAAGAATTACCCCATGGGCCCCCCTCTCTTGACATTTTCCTTTGGCCCTTTGGGGGTTCTTTTTTAAAAAATAATGGTTTTCCCTTCGCCAAAGGTGCAAATCTGAATTTACACAGGAGGGAAAAGGGCGCATTTTTAATTAATGTAAGTTTAGAGGGTGCACACCTGCCCAAATTTCCCCAAGATCCAAACAAAACGGGTTTTTAAAAAAAAAAGGATACTATAATTCGGGCCCAAAAGGGGGTTTTCCCTATTCATACACTTTTTCAAAAATTAGTGGTGAAGTACGCAGAAAATTAAAAATAGCCCAAAGAACTCAAGCAGCGGTTTTTTTTCCCAAAACACGGACCCCGCATGTCCCAAAGGGTTTTCCAGCAACCCCCAAACAGAAAAATCATCTTTCCCCGTGACAAACGAGTACCATTTCTAAACTAATCTAGGCTACACATGCTTAGCACAGGAGTCTGGCCCAAATAATTTAGACACGCCCCATAAGGGTGGGGAGGGTGTTAGAAGATTTTGCTTTAAAAGCTTTACAATCACACCACACACACACACCCACAAAACACACACACACACACACACAACAAAACCCCACAACACCACACCAATGGGGCCCAAAAAAAAACGGGGTGGGGTGGGTTTTACTAAAGGGCATGAAAATTAAAAGGGGGGCATGCTTTTCAGACAAGATCACAGTAAAGCACCAAAATTTGGGGAAACACACCCTGACCGGGTTTTTGTTAGTTTTTTTTACAAAAACAAATTTGCGACAAGAAGAAAAAAAACAAGCGCCTTCTAAGATAGGGGGTGACTTGAGAGACAAAGAAACCATGGCTTATTTTTTTTTATTATTAACCCGTTTTCTCCAAATCACGGTTTGTTATTGAAAATTTTCCCCCCAAATAGAAAACATTGCCTCAACGCGCTGTCGTTAAAAACCCTTACTTTTTGGTTTCCCCACCCATTGGGGGGGTTTTAAACAAAAGTTACCCTTTCTTACTTTTTTGTAGAAAATCTATGATTTACAAAACAAATCTTTATCTAGGGGCCAAGTGAAAATAGCTGTTTTGTGATACCCCACCGAAAATTGGGACAAAATACAAGAAAACCCCCCCCCGGGATAGGGGTTTTGGTGCCCCCCAATTGCCGGGGGAAACCCGAACAGGCACAGCTGTGGGTGAGTGGTACGACGATTTCCCGCTGCATGCATTCGGGGCCCCCCCACAAACATCATCACTGTATTCTTTTTTTTTAAAAAACCAGCGAATGTGTGCAGATATATCGAGGAAATTTTTTTTAGATGTCTTTTAAAGACAAACCCATGGGGGATATCAACCAGATTTTTAAGGAAAAAAACCCCGAGGTAAAAAACCCCCCCCCCCCCCATAATGCTAAATTTCAAGGGCAAAAAGGGAAAAAAAACACATTAAAGCAGCCTTAATGCCAAAAAAACCTGTTTACCCGAGGGGAACATGTCAAAGTTTTCCCCCATATCATAACCCTTTTAAAAACCAAATCAAAAATTTCCCCCAGAGGCGGGGGAGGTTTCCACCCCCAGACCAAAAACTACCAGCAATGGTAGTCCAGCCTCCAGTCCCCCTTCCCGGGGGGTCCACGAAAAGGGGCCCCGCCTCCCCCTTGGGCTGCGCCCCTCTTTTCCTTTGCCAGGGTTAAATGCCATTTCCCAGGCTTTGCGTGCTGTATCCTTCTCCCGGGTTTTTTATCTTCCCCCAATCCGCTTCAAAAGCTGGATCGTTTTCAGGGGTTTAAAACTTCTTGCTGTCCCTTTCAAACCTGCCCGCCCGTTGTTCCCGATTTTTTGGGCCCAAACATGTTCCGGGGACATTGAAGTTTAGTTAGTTGTCAAACCCACAAACGTTCATTGGTCAAAAGGAACTTTGGGGCTTACTTGGAATTTTCGCCAATAAACCATGGGGTTTCAAGGGGGCAAACAAAAGAAGGGAAAATTACGTATTTGTTAAAGACGTACAAAATATTTTTCGTTCTATTTTTTTATGACTTGTTCCGTCACACCACACACACCCCACACCCCACAAAACCCCCCCCCCCCCCACACGCCCCAGCACCCCCCCCGCAACCAACCCGCCCCCACACACACCCACACCCACACCACACACACCCACACACACAAAAAACCCAAAACACCACCACACACAGATGTTGTAAGGAGGGGTGGATTGGAAAACACCGATGGGTTTGAAAAGGAGGGTGGACTGGGTCCTACTATAGAACCCAAATTCAGGGAAGGGGTGGTTTTTTTTTTTTTTTTTT
>JAMYXO010003641.1:0-19580 GCA_033310375.1 Conus canariensis | reverse complement strand
TAAAAGCGCATGCGCCATACTTTCAAGGAGCATTAAAAGAAGTTGTCATTTTGAACTAACTTTTAATGATAAAACGTGTCATTAATCACAGACACTGATTCCAAGAAACAGCATTTTCGACAATCTCGTTAGAGTTTAAACATTGTTAGCAACCCTAACTTACCCAAGGCTGATTGAGCAACAATATCAGTCAAAATTAGCAATATATTACGAAAGAGTGATTCATACATTCAAATATCCTAAAAAGCAGGGAGACATATGGAATTTATTTTTAGGGGCCGCAGAAAGATCCCTTAAAGGTATTTTATTGCTGTGTGAAGATGAAGAACCTTCAAAAGACAAAAGTGAAAATTCTTATCAATCCTAAAATAACGAAAGTACAATGTTCAATTGAGGGTAGTCCTAACCAAGTCTACGGTTAGCGGGCTTAAACCTTATCATCATTTTGATGAAATAAAAAATTTTTTTTTTTTTTTTTTTTTTTTTTTTTTTTTTTTTTTTTTTTTTTTTTTTTTTTTTTTTTTTTTTTTTTTTTTTTTTTTTTTTTTTTTTTTTTCCCCCCCCCCCCCCCCCCCCCCCCCCCCCCCCCCCCCCCCCCCCCCCCCCCCTTTCAAAATACAGTAAAAACCAAACGAAGGTATTCTGCTGTCTTTAATGCTGTTAATATGTTAATACTGGAGCATCGATCACTAGTGCTCTATCAGCAGGAACAAGTGTAGGTCTCTTAGACAGGCGTAGGTGCACCGGCAGCTTTACCTCTAGGTGGTTTGTCTTTAACTCTTGGCCTGTGTTCATTGCTGTAAGTGCTGTCAGCAAAAAAATAAAAGCAAAAACTCCAAAAGACACAGCTATGGTTCAACTATAACAGCTAAACTTAGTTCCTTCAAACTGAAAATTTAAATAAAGCATTTGCGACTCGAACATCACGGATGAAGAATTTTAGTCGCCTACAGGCTGATTTTGAGGACTACAAAAGACAAAAGTTTGATCTTCAAAGAAAGGCAAGGGCAACTTTTTCTCAACACCAGACACCGACCAGAAAAAAAAAGGAATGTTTAAAAAAAGTAAACGAAACATTAAAAACTCTGTTCTAAACAGCTCACATTAACAACCCCAAAGGGCGTTTATACTTTAGTTTATGGTCCAAGCACAAAAAGACGTTGATTTGATTCTGATTAAGTATTTTTTTTTAATTTAAATAAATATTTGAGTTAGAAAAGAAACTCAGCATGGATAAGATATATGAAGGTTCAGATGAATTGTTTGAAGCAATGCTGAGAAAGAGCGTTTGTCAAGAGCATAAATGAGATTGATTTAGAAGTTATTAATCCAACAAAACGTGCGCAGAAAGCGTTGTACACGCTATTTCTCAAGTTCCAAGTAAACTAACAATAAAACCTCCAGTTAAAGTAAGGTTAGTTGTTTTAATCGATTATATAACAATAAATGAAGAAAATCTAGAAGGTCTGGGTCTCAACTAAACAGCAGACTATTCTTTCCTCTAATGACTTAACACCTGGTTGGGCAGACCAGCTGCTTACACAGTTTGATGAGCCGCTGAAGAAGCCAAAATGAGAGGGCTCTGGCTGGTCAGAGGGTAAAGTCTTAGAATCAGATTAAAACAGGCTAAGTATGAGCCGATTGTTGGCAAGGTCTTACATTCCACTACCTCCATCATTAGTTGCAAAAGAGCAGTTCTGAACATAAAGAATTCAGACACAAATGTTTCATGTGGTGCGTTCTTGCTAGGTGCATCTTGTCGCAAAAAGCAGAGAGAGTGTCTAACTATGACTTACATCAATGATCTTAACTGTTAAATATCCTATGCCCTGTAGTAAACAGATTGATCAGTTTGAAGAACAAACAAACCAAATAACTGTTAATATATACAATGGGTTGAGAAACCAATTACGGGCCGATTAAAGTGTCCAAGAAACAGTCCAACAATAGGCGAACCAACAAAACATGTTGACTTACTCTGATTTTCAAGCGGGTCCCTACACTTATACGCACAATGAGTAGATTATAGTGCATACTACAAAACAACATAGCAAACAAGAATTTGTAGAAAATGTTTAACAGAATTCCGTCGTTCAAGCGCGAGCGAACATATAAAACATTGTATTAGCCCAGTTGACTGTGATACAGAACTAATTACGCCCGGAGAAGGCAGTAAAGTTAGTTTTAAGAACTGGAAAACGGTTGCAAACTAGTCCATTATGTTGTTTACGCAGACTTCGAATCACTCATTGTCCTTTGAGGACCAAACCACAGAAACTTCCTAAAACAGTCTTAATGAGTAATATCAGATTTGCTCATTTGCCTTCATCATTGTTAGGTCGGATGGCGCCCATTCAAAGCCAGAATTATACAGAGGACCAAATTGCTGCAAATACTTCTTAAAACGCATGCAGCAAGTGGTATGCCTGTTCTAATAATCTAAACTTATCTGAAATCATAATGACGCCTGAAGACCAACAACAGTATGACTCAGCACTCACTGTTGGATTTGTGGGGGTTGGTGCTGACTCCACGAGAGAATCCAACAGTAAGAGACCATGATCACATAGGGAAAGTTAGAGGAGCAGCACTACAGTAATTGCAATCTTAACTAAAGTTTGAACCAAGACATGGAAGCTGCCTATATTCTTTCACAACTTGCGAGGTTACGACTTCACCTTATAATGCAAGCAGTAACAGCGACTTCAGGGTGTCATGCATTGCACAGTCATCAGAAAAGTACATGTGTTTCACTTTAAATAACATGTCTTTCTACGACTCTATGCAACACATGATGGGTTCATTGAGAGTCACTGGCTATGTCCTTAAAGTCCTGCCCAATAACAGAGATATTTTGACCCAACTCTTGTTAGAAAGGGCGTTTACCCTTATGATTTACATGAAACAGTTGGAAAGGTTTTGGAGAACCCCTTCCGCTAAAGGCGCTTTCTTTTATCTTAGAGGAAAGGACATCAGTGATTCTGATTACCATGCTCAAGGATGCGTGGCGAAAGTTAGAGTGTAAAACGATGGAGGACCTACATGATTCCTATTAATGGCGGATACCTGTTGTTGGCGGACGTCTTTGAAAATTAAGGAAGACCTGCAGGGAAACATTTCAGCTGATCTGCGCATTAATTTTGCGCCGGGATGAGTGGGACTTTTTAAAATTTACTGGGTACAATTGATTTATTGTCGGGACTCCCAATGCTTCAGATGATTAAAAAGGGGATTGCGTGGGGGAATTTATTTATGGCGTCCACCATTACTGCAAGGGGATGGGGGAAGTGTGGTGGGATGGAGCGGGAAAAGGGTGGGATGTGTTGGGGTTGCAAGGGGATGGAGTGAAGTTGGTGGGATGTGTTGGGGGGTGTGCAAGGGGATGGAGTGGAGTTGTGGTGGGATGTGTTGAGGTGTGTGCAAGGGGGATGGAGTGAAGTGTGGGTGGGATGTGTGCAAGGGGATGGGAGTGGAGTGTGGTAGGATGGAGACGGGGAGAGGGAGGGGATGTTTTGGGGTGTGTGAAAGGGGGAGGGAGTAAAGGGTGTGGTGGGATGCCAGGAAGAGAAAACAGGGAGAGGGTGGGATGTGTTGGGGGGGGGGGAGGGGGGTGCAAGGGGATGGAGTGGAGTGTTGGGAGGTGTGCAAGGGGATGGGTGAAGTGTGGTGGGATGTGTTGGGTGTGTGCAAGGGGATGGAGTGGAAGTGTGGTGGGATGTGTTGGGGCTTGTGCAAGGGATGGGGTGAAGTGTGGTGGGATGTGTTGGGATGTGTGAAAGGGGATGGAGTGGAATGTTGGGAGGTGTGCAGGGGATGGAGTGGAGTGTGTGGGATGTGTTGGGGGTCGTGAAGGGGATGGGTGAAGTGTGGTGGGATGTTGTTGGGGGTGTGCAAGGGGATGGAGTGAAGTGTGGTGGATGTGTTGGGGGTGGCAAGGGGATGGGTGAAGTGTGGTGGGATGTGTTGGGTGTGTGCAAGGGGATGGGGTGAAGTGTGGTGGGGAGTGAGAGGGTGGGATGTGTTGGGGTGTGTGCAAGGGGATGGGGTGAAGTGTGGTGGGATGTGTTGGGGTGTGTGCAAGGGGATGGGGTGAAGTGTGGTGGGATGTGTTGGGGGTGTGCAAGGGATGGGGTGAAGTGTGGTGGGATGTGTTGGGGGGTGTGCAAGGGGATGGAGTGAAGTGTGGTGGGATGTGTTGGGATGTGTGCAAGGGATGGAGTGGAGTGTGGTGGGAGTGTGTTGGGGTGTGTGCAAGGGGATGGAGTGAGTGTGGGGATGTGTTGGGATGTGTGCAAGGGGATGGAGTGGAGTGAAGTGGGATGTGTTGGGGGGGGGTGCAAGGGGATGGAGTGAGTGTTGGGGGTTGTGTGCAAGGGGATGGAGTGAAGTGAGGTGGGATGTGTTGGGGTGTGTGCAAGGGGATGGAGTGAAGTGGGTGGGATGTGTTGGGGTGTGTGCAAGGGATGGAGTGGAGTGTGGTGGGGTGTGTGCAAGGGGATGGGAGTGGGTGTGGTGTGGAGATGGTGATGGTTGGGGGGGTGTGCAAGGGGATGAGTGGAGTGTGGTGGGATGGGACGGGGTGAGGGAGGGATGTGTTTGGGTGTGTGTGCAGGGGATGGGGTGAAGTGTGGTGGGATGTGTTGGGGGGTGTGCAAGGGATGGAGGGGAGGTGTGGTGGGATGTGTTGGGGTGTGTGCAAGGGGATGGAGTGAAGTGTGTGGGATGTGTTGGGGTGTGTGCAAGGGGATGGAGTGAAGTGTGGTGGGATGTGTTGGGGGGTGTGCAAGGGGATGGAGCGGAGTGTGGTGGGAGGTGTTGGGGGGTGTGCAAGGGGATGGAGTGGAGTGTGGTGGGATGGAGACGGGGAGAGGGTGGGACGTGTTAGGGTGTGTGTATAGGGATGGAATGGAGTGTGGTGGGATGTGAGAGAGTGGATGTGTTGGGGGGGGGGGGGTGCAAGGGGATGGAATGAAGGGTGGTGGGATGCCAGGAAGAGAGGCGGGGAGGGGGGGGGGGAGTGTTCTGGTTCTCTAGGCTGCCCAGCAGCGGGAATTTCAGACTCTTGGGCGCTCTTGCAAGTTTGATGCCTTCACCAGGGGCCGGTGTAAACACTTCCATCTGGGGTGACATATTTGTCTAGCACTGTTTTCAATCAAACAAAAAAATAAAAAAATAAAAAAACAATGACAGGTTTCTCTGACATTCCACTGTCTTAAAAAAAAAACAACTGGTTTCTCTGACAACTAACAGACACTGTCGACAGTTTTTTTTGTTTTTTTTTTCAACACAGCAAAATGCGATAGGTGTAATGAGGACTAACAGTTGAAAACCTACATCTTTGATGCTGAAAAAAACAAGGAATCGTTATCTCCCTCTGTTGTCCTGGACTGACTCCTCCCCAACTGCATGAGCCGGCCGGGCAGTTCCGTCAGAGGAGAGTAGGCGCCAATGATTTAGCACACATGGGCCCCCCCCATGGTTTCTCCCGGCGCTCCTCCCCTGTCCCTCCCCCTCCCCACACCCCCCCCCCTCGAATAAAAAAAAAAACAACAGCAATAGACTACTCAACAGCCAACAGTGCTGCGATAATTAAAACTCTCAGTTACTCGTAGAATAAAAGATGTAAAGACATAAAGATGTAAAAAATGAAGTTAGAACGGGAGCACCACGAGCAGGCCAGCCTCCTCGCTGGGCATAGTCCAATCCATGTTGATCTCACAGTATGTCATCACTACCGTCACGTTGATCTCACAGTAGTCAATCACTCCGCGATCACGTTGGATCTTGCATGGTTGCGCCACTGTGTATGCGTCCGCACCACACATACTCTTACCCATAAAACTTTGTGGTGACCAAAATAATATGTTACACACACAAATTCCTATATATGATGGAGCTAAGGGGCCCCCCCCCACCCCGACCACCCCGCCGCCCAACCGCCCCCCCCTCCATCCCATCCCCCGGCCCCCGTCCCTCCCCCCCCCCCGCCCCCCACCGCCCCCCACAGCCTCCCCCCCCTCCCCCCGCAGCCTCCCTCCTCCCTTCCCCCCCCGCCCCCCCACCCGTCCCCCCCGCGAAAGCCGACCAGGGGGGAAACCGTACCCAAACTCCACCCACCCGACCCGCGTCAGTCCTTTTACCACCAATTATTAATGTAAACGGTCTCTGACAAGGTATTACATACTATTTCAACGGTGAGCAGACTGACGACGATAAACTGTAATGCAGTAACACAGGCAGCAACAGTCCTTCACGGCGAACAAGAAGACTGAATTTAGAACAAACAGTTCCAGTACGAACGAACGAACGCAGCTAAAACATTTAATCCTATAGGCCATGGCCCATTCTGATGGGGGTACAGTATCAGAACTCATCATTCATATACCACCCCCAACCCAGCAATCTTACATCGTCTGACAACAAGTAAGCGGATAGACAAGCATTGCATTGTATGCAAAACTCCTGGAACACTTATCGTCACAAGTCCTTGATGGACACACCTTGAGAACAAGATGAGATACTCTGTCATCAACAACACGGCTTTAGGGAACAAACTGATCTCTGTGAAACACAGCTGCTGGATCAGTCGAGGAGATTAGCTACACACTTGGCAGATTGGCTTCAGACAGACATGCTTATCCTTCGATTTTAGCGAAAGCATTTGATAAAGTAAACCACAGCCATTTACTCCATAAACTCCAGGACTACGGCATTAAGGGCAATAACTCACAATGGATCCAGAGATTCAGAGAACTATAAAATGGGCATTCTGGCTCACCCACCTCCGCCGAGCCTCCAACGCAGAAGCGTTTCGCTGTTGCTCCGCCTGCTTACCCAAATGCCTATTTTATAGTATCTCTAATAGTAACACACTTTTACCAACATACATAATGTGTAGGAGTATCTGTTTATTAACACTAATTTAGAAAACATTGAGACTTTACAGTTTTTTGCTAATCCTTGTTTGATTCTTGATCGTTATCATAACCATCATTCACGCACACAATTCATCAAATGCGTCTCTGTCTTTCATGTGAAATAAAAACGCCACTGTCTTTAATATGTTCCTCGTAAAGTCTCTTTGAAAACTGAGATTATATTTTTGACCATAAAATCCACACAACTTATCTAGCACTGTCTTCACTGAAAGCTAGTTTTTGCATAAAGTGTTTCTCTTTTTTGACTTATCCTTGTCTGCGAACAATCATCTATAATAAATAATGTCCTGCGTTCCCTCAAACAGTTTACAAAAAAATGTTCCAAACACTTCCACTCAATAATTGCGGTCAACTAAATAGATTTCATCATCCTCCATATAAACCTTTCTATCGGTGATATGTCATTGTTCCATTTAAGTGTCGGACAGAAAATTACAATATGATCAAAATTATAACTAAAACTGTTTTTGTAATAGGTCGACGGACAAATATTGTTTTTCCACAACCAGTCTGTCATCAATGACAATGAGGCGTTTGTTGTCATAAAGTTTAACAACAACCTGCGCGCACCTGCCACCAAATTTGTCTGCTCCATAGTTTTAAAACAGAATTAATCTAATCCAGTTATTGTGGTTTTTATCATACGCTCTGTCAAAACTTGTTCAGGATAATAAAAACCCTAATAAGGCCCCCAATGTGTAAGATTAATCCAGTTTTCCAGTTCTGTAAGATCCGTTTCAATTTAGAATAATATCAATTTATCGTTGCATGTCTTTGTCTATGCACCTTAATAAACCTCGGCCATTGTAAAGAACAACGACAGTAACTTAAGTTTGTCAACGTCTAAGGTTTTGCCAGCTAATAAGAATTCTTTCATAAGATTGACCACTCGGACACCAAGCTTCCGGTTCACACAACCCAACCCCCCGACCCGCCAACTCCCACCCCTCCCTCCAACCCCCCCTCTCCGCAACCACTCCCCCTCTCCGACCCCCCCGCAACCGGCCCTTCCCTCCCCCCCCCGCCCCGCCCCCCCACCCCCCGCCCCCTGTGTCCCCATATTTCATGCCTCATCTTATTAAGACAGAAATTTTAACGATATCATTGTGAACGTGTACTCCAAATTTTGTTGCGGTGGAATGAAACTTAATTTTGTAGAAGCTTTCCTTCAAACCGATTCTCTTCTGTGAGGATGTACTGTTTGTTCCCCAAACGGCTTTATTTCGATCTCTTTCCGACTGTTGTCCTCCTGGCATAAGACTTACAATGTAAAGGGCCAGAGTACAATTGCCTTTTCTGAAACTTTTTTGACGGTCAAAAAATGTTAATGGGCTTAAGAATTCAAATTTTAATGTCTCATTCTAAATATGGTTCTAAGTGCCCATTTGTTTCAGTTTTTCGAACTATTTTTATATTTATACAGACCCGCATTATTGCTTCTAAATGCGTAGTTGTTCTAGTTTAGGAAACCTTTTGGTGTCGTCAACCTCCTTTGCGCTTATAAAACCATATTTAGTGTACGCAAAACCATATAAAGTGCCCTATCTCACCGTTTTGTTCAAAGTCCCAACGTTCCTGCAAGTCAATTAATTCTAAAGATACACACCACTCAGGCGCTAATGTGACCCCCCAATCGTCTGGCCCACGTGACATTTTTTAAAACATGGGCCCAATTCGGGGTTAACCCGGGGGAAAAGGAAAAAAAAAACCAGCAAAAACCGGTTTCCCGCCGGTTGGAGGGGCGGAGGGGGGTGACCCAAGAATGCCTTTTTTAAAGTTCTCTGGAGGGAAAAAAGAAAGGGTTGGGAAAAGTCATTAGAGCAACAGTTCATTGAAAATGTAAATAAAAGGAAAAATGCAAGAATTTACTTACGGCCGGGAAAAATTTTGGGAAAATTTGTTTGAAAATAAGCTGTAATTGTTTTCTGAATTTTGGTGAAAAAAAAAAAGAAAAAAAAAAAAGTAAATTTGATGAAAAATGTGTTTGTAATGTTTAAAGGGAAAAATTTAAATCCACAGTGGTTTAAATGTGAATGAAAAATTTTTAAAGGGTTTAAAAGCAAAAAATTCCCTTTGATAATGAGGAAAAAAAACAAAGCAAGGAAAAGAAAATTTACTGTGTAAAAATAACAACAATCAGAGGAAAGGGGGCAATTTGTTAGGATGGGAAGGGGAGTACAAAAAAAAGATAAAAAAAAAAAAAAGAGCAGCTTTAAAGGGGAAAAAGTTAGAAAACTTGAAATTTTTTGGGTAAAAAACGAAATAAATTTTGGAAAGAATTTAAAATTTTTTCTGGAAAGAAAAGGGCTCGCATTTGCCCCAAAAATTTTGCCGAAAAGGGCCAACTATTTTAAAACCCTTTTCCCAATTTTCCAGAAAAAAAAACCTTTTTTGATTTTAGTTTTGAAAGTTTTTTAAATTCAGAATGCAGTGTTTTAAAACTCCCCTTTTTATAAAAGAAAATTTTTATGAGGCGTTATAAACTGAAAAAGGAAACCCCTTGGGTATTGATGGTTTACCCCCGGAAATGCAAAAACTATGTATGAGAAAACAGTAAATTCATGAAAAAATTTTTTAAAATTAAATTTTCGAAAAAGGTAAAATTGAGGAAGGGACAAAATCCTTATAGCCCAAATTTTTAAGAAAGGGAAAAAAACCGTGAAGAAAATTACAGGGTTTTATATTACAGTTTTTTAATGGGAAAAAAGCTAAAAAAAATTTTTTTCCAAAAGGAGATTTGAATTTTAAATTTAAAACAAAAAAGAAGTAACAGAGCCCCAAGCAGGTTTCAAAAAAGGGGTATTTTTACATTACCACATTTTTATTAAATTTGCAATAAATTAAAAATGTTTTTAAAGATAGGGGGAAAAGGTTTTTTTGCTTTTTTTTTGTGGCCCTGAAAAAAAAGGTTTGTTCAGTTAACATGGAAAAATTATTTGGTTCTGAAAAAAAACAGAATTCAGGGAAAAAATTTTTTAAAGGAAAATTAAGGGTATTTATAAATAGCTCTTTCTGCGCCCAGAATAGAGGATTTTGTAATATTTTTTTTTTTGTCCTTTTTGGGGTGAGAAAAGGCCCCATCCTGACCCCAGCCCCTTTTTTGATTTTAATAAAAAAAAATTGTTTGGTGGAAGAAAAATGGAAAAATGGTATCCAGTTTTTTAAGGTTATGTTAGTATGAAACTTTTTTTTGTGATGAAATAGTTGCTGCCCAAAACCCCGCTAAAGGTCTCCCAAAAATCAATTGTTGTACTAAAGGGAATCTTGAAAAAAAGCTATTTCGGAAAAATTAACAAAGACAAAAAAAAGGGGTTTAGGAATTTTTCAAAAAAAGGGGGGGTTTTTCTGGGCCAAAAAGAAAAGGGAATATAAATGGAGATTTTTAAAAGTAGTAAATGAATATAAAAATTTTGGTTTTTTGGGGTTTAAACCAAAAAAAAGGGTATACAAAAGTGTGTTGATGCCTGGGGGTAAAGGGGCAAAAAGGCTTGCTTGAATGTGTGAAACATTTTTGGGCAGTTTGCTGTATTTCAAAAATTTTTTTTTTTCAAAATTTTTGGGAAAACCAAGTACAATTTATTTTCTGAAGGGCAGCTGAAAAGTGGGGTATGAATAGATTAGAAACTTTAAAAAGGTTCACATTTATGATAAACGATTTTTACGAGTCCCATTAAAAGTACCAACTAAGTTTGTTCTTGGGGAAACAGGAAGGCACCCATTATATGTGAATAGTTATTTTAGATGTATTAAATATTGGCTTAGAATTCTAAAGATGGACACGACTAGAATCCCAAGGATGGCATATGCAATGCTTTGGAAATTAGATGAAAGGGGCAAAGTTTGCTGGGCAAGTCAGATCAGAAACATTAGTTCAGAATGGGGTTTGGGCATGCATGGATAGTAGGATGTGAAAAGGCTTTTCTCTCTTTATTCAAACAAAGACTGAAAGATAATTATTTACAAGAATGGGAGGAATCTATTATGAATAAAGATATATACAGAAATTATCGGCTTTTTAAAACAACCCTAGAAAGCGAACCTTATTTCCAGTTTTTAGATATCAGATGCTTCCGTGACGGACTTGTGAAATTAAGACTGGGGGTACTACCAATAAATGGTTCTTCATTTAGGAGAATATTTAGTGAAAACCTAAACTTTGCTTGTTCGACATGTAAAGTAATTGAAGATGAAAATCATTTTGTACATTACTGTCCTAGATATGATGCAATAAGAAACAGATATCTGAAAGGTATTAAACAACCGTATACCGATACACTTCACAAGGGGTCAGTAGATGCGATAGAGAAAACTTGCCATGTATATTTTTCATGCTCTCCGTCAAAGGAATATTGTAACCAGTTGAAGGAGAAATTGATGAAAGATTTAAGTCCATTAGTTGTAATTTTCAGATATTATTATTTATTGTAACAATTGCTTTATTCCACGTACATAACATTCTGTATATTTTGACCCTATTTCTATGGGCTAGTGGCCTAGAGAATAAAATTGTTGTTCTTGTTCTTGTTCTTGTTCTCTCTCCAGGGCTGATTTCATTCAAAATGAATACACCGCAAAGTATCCCAACTAAACCTTACCAAACATGTTTCAACAAAGCTCTAATGTCACCAAATGTTTCACAATCACAAAAGTCCGTTCTACACATGAGACCTTGGGGGTTGTTTCTTCTTACCCCAAAGGACGAACAATCACGCGTACAACCACTCAAGAAGGGCCAGGGCGAGGCATGGGTCAATCAATGCCAGGCTCAAACCTCGAACCCGTGATCGTCCGTCTTCCCGCACGGACGCGCTGGCCACCGAGCCCACCCTACCCGGCAAGTCACATGCTGCAAGTCACAAGACGTTGGACCTTGTGACTTTTTGATCCCTTCAGTTCCGATCCCTTCCCACATGTGGTAAAGATCCCCCGAGCCACAAACCCTCTTGTGACATAATTATGTTCACCCGGTTGCGATCTTTTCCCAAGAGGGACGTGGATTATTTCAATTCCGATCCCTCCCAAAGTGAGATACGGATCCCTTCGTTTCCGATCGCTCACCACATGTAGCATGCATTCTTCCAGCTTTGATCCTTCCCTTCTGTGTAAGATAGATCCTTCCGGTTTTGTGATCCCTCTCGATATGTGAGGTTCCAGTTCTAATCCATCTCCATATGTGACAATATCCTTGCATTTCCGATTCCTCCCCTCATGTGACATCGATCCCTCCGATTTCGATCACGCCCCACATATGGCTTGAATCACCCAGTTCCTACCCTCCCAATTTAAGACATGGATCCCTATTATTCTTGTGATTCCATCCCCTCCCCCGATGACTTAGATCCCTTCTATTCCCATCCCTCCCCACATATGACATAGATCCCCGTGGTTCAGAGTCCTTTCGATGTGTAACGTAGATCCCCCCCCCCCCCCCCCCACTCAAGTTAACTAAAGACCTCCCTCCATGTCCCACAGATCCTCCAGCACTTACTCTTCCCCGCACGTGACTTACATGCCTCCAGTTCCCCACACGTGACATATATGCCCCCAGTACACCACACGTG
The DNA here is from genome assembly GCA_033310375.1 of Conus canariensis. Classification (NCBI taxonomy): domain Eukaryota; kingdom Metazoa; phylum Mollusca; class Gastropoda; order Neogastropoda; family Conidae; genus Conus; species Conus canariensis. Next base: position 7,081 of record JAMYXO010003641.1, on the reverse strand, counting down.
ACATACATGCCTCCAGTTCCCTAAACATGACACACATGCCTCTAGTTTCCCATACGTGCCATACATGCCTCCAGTTCCCCGCACGTGACACATATGCCTCCAGTTCCCCACTCGTGACATACATGCCTCCAGTTCCCCACTCGTGACATACATGCCTCCAGTTCCCCACTCGTGACATACATGCCTCCAGTTCCCCGCACGTGACATACATGCCTCCAGTTCCCCACTCGTGACATACATGCCTCCAGTTCCCCACTCGTGACATACATGCCTCCAGTTCTCCTCACGTGACATACATGCCTCCAGTTTCCCACTCGTGACGTACATGCCTCCAGTTCCCCACTCGTGACATACATGCCTCCAGTTCCCCACTCGTGACATACATGCCTCCAGTTCCCGCACGTGACATACATGCCTCCAGTTCCCCGCACGTGACATACATGCCTCCAGTTCCCTACACGTGACATACATTCCTCCAGTTCCCCGCACGTGACATACATGCCTCCAGTTCCCTACACGTGACATAACATGCCTCCAGTTCCCCGCACGTGACATACATGCCTCCTCTTCCCCCACATATGACTACATGCCTCCAGTTCCCTACACGTGACATACATTCCTCTGGTTTTCTACACATGACATACATGCCTCCAGTTCCCCTCACGTGACATACATGCCTCCTCTTCCCCCACATATGACTACATGCCTCCAGTTCCCCGCATGTGACACAAGATCCTCATTCCTCCCGATCCCTCCATACAGATGACACAGATCCCGCCTTGTTTTTTTTTATTTTTATTTTTTTATCTCTCCCCTCATGTAACATAAATCGTTCCCGGTCCGATCCCTCTTCACACGTGACATTGGTTTGTTATCGGTCCGCTTGTGAGGATGTCTTAGGGATAAGTGTTACCCTGCAACATTTGTCGGATGTGAAAGAGAGGACTGGTTAAATAAACAAACAAAGAAAAAAAAAATCTTCTCTGACGTGCATGACAGAGGACAGGGAGGCTGTCTGATGTAGGACAGGACTAGAGTGACGGCCGTCCAGCTTTCTGTCTCAAGTCTGGCGAACTATGGAACAGGCAAGGGTCATAAGGGTATGATCACCCTGTTCAAAATTTTTGGGAAATTGCGTGCGTGCGTGCGTGCGTGCGTGCGTGTGTGTGTGTGGTGTGTGTGTGTGTGTGTGTGTGTGCAAAGAAGAAAAACCAGCAGCCAGGACGACAACAGATAAAATTCTTCTGGACGTTCATGTTCACCGACAAGAGACCATCTGCGATGCACATGCAAACTGATGTGCCCTACTTTCTCGCTTTCCTGACCGATGAATTCGTTCCTACGAGGTTGTTACCGAGAACAAAAATCATGTGACGACAGAAATGAAAACATAAATTAACTGACGACAGAAGACAAGAGAAAACGACTGACTCACATGAAGACAAGAGATTCGAGCCGTGAATGAAGCAGAAAGTCAAATATCAAGAGAAAAGCTTACATCTAAGCGAGCTTTACATTGTAAATACATAACGATGATCTTGTACTTTTAATTCAAGGAAGACCGGAGTCTTATTTTACCTTGATCTGTACACAGATGTTTTCTTCCTCATTTTGGTTGAATTCGGCAACTGAATCTTCATCTCATTAACAGACAATCCATAATTTTTTTTTGATCAAAGACTGTGAAGTCAAAGGTGTACGGTCTTTGAAGTTCTTCAAATATATAAATGAACACTGAGATTTGATTTGCTTTGAAGTAAAACGTGGTTATGGTGACAGTAGCTTCGCCATGAATCCTTCCCCCAAAACTGTGTGCGATATTCCTTCCAACATGCGTGTTCCTCCCATTGATCTCAGCCCTGTACTCGACTGTAAACTGCAAAAACTGCAAGGGAAGCCAACATTCCGAGAATTACTGGTGAAAAGTGTACACCTGAGGGAGGAGAAAGCACAAGAGGCACGGTGTAGCATCTGTGGCGAGCTCATAGTCAACGTAAGCCCGCGCCTCCGATGTCAACTCAGTCGAGAAAAATTCAGACATTTGGGAAAAATCGCCAACCGTAGTAAGGGAGGCGACGACGACAAGCTATTTGTGAACTGCTTTTACCTTGCAGGTATCATCGAGAAAACGCTGCGACATGCCTGGGCCGATCATCTCAACAGCGAGCTGCACAGACGGAACAGTATGAAGAACTTGCTTGCACCCGAAAATCCACCCGAGTATGAAGATACTGCAGTATGAAGGCACCGGCCTACATGTATGTATGCGTGCTTCACACACACACACACACACACACACACACACACATACACACACGCACGCACGCACACACACATACACACACGGACGCACACACACACACACACACACACACACACACACACACACACACACACACGTATATATTCAAATATATGCGCACACAAATGTCTATTTCCCACTGTGTCCATCCACCATGACTGAGAAGCGGTACAAACAGAACGGGCTCAATGAACAGTGGAAAACGTACTCGGTGTGGGAAGCCTGGCCGTGAAGGCATTAAGAGGAAGAGTCTAAAGATTCAAGTCATAGGATGAGCGGAAAGGATTTCCTGCCCCCGCCCCTCCACTAGTGGTCCCCACTCTACAGCACCTTTCAGTGTGACAAGTTGTAATGAGAGTGACCCCATGCAAGGACGTGTGACCATTTTCATAGAAACACAATGGTGGATGAGCATTCCAAATTAGGCTTCGGAAGGCGAACGCTCAGAAAGGACCATCCCTGCGATGAGCTGTTTAACACTGTAGCTCAGATAGGGGGCGAGTTCTGCATACCCAAGTGTCAAACGGACACGGAAGACACACCAGCCAACTGACAAAATACAGCATCAGCTGAATTCAAACGTATAGTGGGGAAGAGCGGGTGGCGTTTTCGTTTCTCTTCTTTTATTCTTAACATAATATAATCATTTTAAGGTGAACATCATGTAATCATTTGAAGGTGAAGGAAAGATGTCCTTTCATATCCCCCTTCCCCCCGCCCTTACTGTCCTGTGCAAGCTCTTTTCTCCTTCAAATATCGAGAACGTTTTTGTTGCAGAAAATCTTTAAAATGCTGTACCATGGTAAGCGAGTTTAATATATTATTAGATTTCGCTGAATCAGATTCAAGACTAATTTTGATAGAAAAAATTCTTTTGTTGGAGGGGATACGAAAAGAAATCTTAATAATAAAAATGCAAGTTTCTTTTAGTCTATGCATACAAAAATGCTATCCAGAAGAGAAAGAAAATGAAATCAGAAAAAATACTACGGAGCTCTTTTTCTTCTTTCCTCGAGTAAGGAATGCAGAACATTACAACAAGACACTGACTCCAGACAATATCATTAAACAGTCACAAGATGTACATTCTTAGCACACATTAATGGTCATAATAAGTATGCGTTTGTTTTTAAAGACAGGGGCGCATTAATTTGATTCATGCTTGAGAACTACGGCTTCCAAGTATTATTAAAGTAAATTGAATTGAACTTTATTTCTGCGTTTTGCACCTCAATCTTATGTCTTGTTCTGGCGACAAATTTGTTCCCGACCCTCAATCAAGTAAAACTGCCGCCCCTCCCTCCTCTATCCTATCCGACTTTTGCAGGCCAAAAGGTTGGAACTCGGATCTCGTGGTTCAAGAAAAAAAAAAAAAGTGTAAATGTCGGGAGATTTTATTGGCACAAAACGTATCCATGGTAGACTTCATTAAACCAAGGCCAATACTGGTAGAAAGACAGGTTTCCATTAAACCAAGCACAATTTAGTGGAAGATATTTCCATTAAACAAGCTTAGCACAGGTAGAAAGAAGAGCTCTTTTAGTAAACCAAGCTCAGAGCATTGGTAAAAAGTACAGATTTCCTTTAGACCGAACTAAATCTTGTCAGAAGAAATTTCCATTGACATTGGTAAAAGGAATAGACTGCTATTAGGACCAGCTCAGTATTGTTAGATGAGATTTCGATTGAGCCACACTCAGCTTTGGTAGTAAGAAGAGATTTCTATAAAATCAAGCTTAGGACTGGTGAAAGAAGATACTTAAAAAAAATTAAATCAAGCATCACATTGGTAAAAAGAAGCGATTCCCATCGACCGAACTGAGCATCCGTAGAAAGAAGAAATTGCCTTCACGTTGAGCATAACATTGGTTAAAAAAAACAAACAGATTTCCATAGAATCAAGCCAAAAATCCATAGAGAAAGAAGAGGAGACTAGCACTGGTACAAAAAAAGAGAATAAATAAAGCATAGCTTTTGTGAAAAAAAATTACATTAAGCTTAGCTTTGGTAGAAGGATGAAATTTCCATTCAATCAAGCCAAAGATAGGTAGAAAGAAGAAATTTCAATACAAACAAACTTAGCATTGGTAAAAACTAAATTTCACTAGATCAAGTTTAGCACTGGTAGAAAAACAGTTTCTGTGTGACCACGCGTAGCATTGGTAGAACGGCTATATTCCCATTAAGTTTAAGCTAAACTTAGCATAGACTGGAAGAAAACATTTAAATAAAACCAACCTCACATTTGCAGAAAGAAGATATTTACAGTAAGTAAATCAAAGAATTAGTAAAAGCAAGAGATTTCCATTTAACCAAGATTAGCTTTAGCGCCAAAATTTTTTATTGAATATAGTTTAGCATTTGTACTGGAAAACGGATTTCCATTGAATCAAGCCAAGGATTCGCGGAAAAAATAAGCTTCCATTAAAGCAAACTTTGCAATTGTAGAGAAAAAATTCCACTAAATCAGGCTTAACTCTGGAAGAAGAAAGATTGAATAAAATTAAAGTAAGGATGAGTAGAACGAAGAGATTTCCATTAATCCAAGTTTAGATACTGGTAAAAAAAAAAAACAAGAGATGTCTGTAAAATCAAGCCTCGCCTTTGAAGGGCCTGAAGAAATTTCCATTATATTAAGCTAGCATTGGCAGAAAGAGAGCGAGCGAGCACTGGCTGTGAGAGAGAAGTGCTTTCCATTAAATCGAGCTAAGAATTGGTAGAAAGAGACAACCCTTAATATCAAGTTCAGAATAGGTACAAAGAAAATGTTTCTATCAAACCAAGTTCACCATTGATAGAAAGAAGATTTTAAACTGAGCTGCCCATTAAACAAAGCTAAGTATTGATACAAAAAACAGATTTTCCCCATTAAATCAAGCTAAGGATTGGTAGAAAGAAGTTGTTTTCCATAAAATCAAGTTTAGCATTGTGGAAAAGAAAAACAGTTTCCATTTAACCAAACTTAGCATTTGAAAAAAAAAATCCTTCAAACCAGTCTTAGCGTAAGTAGAAAGAACAGGTTTCCATTACATCATTATAGCAAATCAGTCTTTTAATCGATAGGAATGAACAATTTTACACAGATAAGATGATGGGGATGAGGAAGGGACGGTGATGGGGAAGGGTGGTGAGGTCGGAGGGGGAAAGAATGGAGGTGGGGTGAGGGGGGGATGGGCGGGGGGGGGGGGGGGTGGGCAGGGAGACTGGAAGGGTCTGGGGTAGGCTCAGAAGGGAAACAAAAATTGCGGTTTTTTGGTGTGTGTGTGTGTTTTTTTTTATTTTTTTTTTACTATCAATTTTACATTATGTGCACGTTGAATCAATTTTACATTATATGCAATGAAATCTGTGTATTGCATGATCGCCGCGCAATTAGAACGGAGTATTTTCGTTTGTAAACTGATAATGTGTTTTTGAACGTGGTGTAACTGTGAAAAGAATCTACACTGCTCGTTTCTTTCAACAGCCCAGATACCATCTGCTGTCCTTTCAGCTGTCTTTCCGTTATGTACGTTTGAACATGGGCGTTGGAATTATTTCATGTATATGCAATTTTGCATTCAGAAACGAATGACAGGAATCCGGTATAAACACGAAGCAAATTGAATACACTGGCGTTGGTACTCATTGGACACGTGTGTGTGTGTGTGTGTGTGTGTGTGTGTGTGTGTGTGTGCGTGCGTGCGTGCGTGCGTGCGTGCGTGCGTGCGTGCGTGCGTGTGTGTGTGTGTGTGTGAGAGAGAGAGAGAGAGAGAGAGAGAGAGAGAGAGAGAGAGAGAGAGGTTCAACCTCGCCGTCATTTTTTTTTTTTTTTTTTTGGTGTAAAGTTTGGTGATTGTGGTGGTGGTGGTGGTGGTGGTGGTGGTGTGTGTGTGTGTGTGTGTGTGTGTGTGTGTGTGTGTGTGTGTGTATGTGCGCGCGCGCGCGCGCGCGCGTGCGTGCATGTGTGCGTTTGTGTGTGTGAGAGAGAGAAAGAGAGAGAGAGAGAGAGAGAGAGAGAGAGAGAGAGAGAGGGGGGGGGGGGGGGGGCGAGTGCTGAGGACTTTGTGTGCGCTAAGTGCTAATTTTAGATTAAGTGCCATGAATATCCCATATTATTTTTTATTCCATTACTACCTCTATACGTCAGCATATACGCAATACAAAAGCAAAGCAAAGCAAAACAAAACAACAATAACAACAACAACAACAACAACACACACACATACAAACACAAGGGGGGGGGGGGGGGGGGGGGGGGGGGGGGGGGGGGGGGGGGGGGGGGGGGGGGGGGGGGGGTGGGGGGGGGGGGGGGGGAATAAAGAATGAACCACTTGACGCGCGCTTCCTAAAAACGAGGGGACAGAACTAAGAAAGGGGGGGGGTGGTGGGGGAGGCTGGTATACTACGTGATCATCATCCCCTTTTCTGTGGCCCAAACTCCTAGGTTCACAAGGGGTATGACTAGTATTCGAATGTGGCATCCCATTTGCAATCCCACCACTATGATAGCCACATTAGGAATGTAGTAATGTCCAAACACGACATTAATGTACATGTTTTCTACACTATAAAACGTTATAAAAAAAAAAAAGCACCAAAAAAAAAAAAAAAAAAAAACCTTGTAATTCATCTAAGCGACACACAACATCCGACTCTTCCGTTAAGGATGGAATGGGATTAACCGACGTGCATTTTCAATATTTTGTTTCGAATGGATGCGTAAGTCCTAAACATGGGATGTCGGTTTTATAGTAATTTCCTGAGAAACGAGGAGGAGAGGTGGATAAGCTAAGATGT
>JAMYXO010003640.1:0-19586 GCA_033310375.1 Conus canariensis | reverse complement strand
CCTTTTGTTATCCGCTGCCGTATGGTACGCCACTGGGTCCCCCCTTTTTGGCTTAAAAGTAATTAAGTGAATGAGAAGCGAAGTCTGGCCCTGAAGAACGCGTATCCATATCTCTGAAAGTTGTCGTTTTAAACTGGAATATGGATGAATATGGAAATGCCTTCTCTGGGTTTGACTCGGAAGAAAATCATCTGGGCAGAGACAGGGCATTAAATTCAAAAGGGAAAGCTTCAGAGACTTGAATTCTTTCGAACTCCATTGTCCACACAAGGAACTTTGATCCTAATGGATTCGTACGTGTCCACTGGGAGAGTAAGAAAGGTCACTTTTATCTGTTGGTGGAGTCAGTGTAACCTCTCCCCTAATTCCAGCATATACGGGATACGGGTATCCCACCCTGAGGTCTGAAACATATCCTGTATATCAAATAGGTGGCTCTTGGACTGTAAATATGTTAATACGAAAATCCTTTGGTTCTAAAACAGACAGGAATGAACTTTAAATTTAGATTCAAATATTCGAACATTGTGTTTAATTAGGAATTAAACTAGAAGTTGCAGTTTAATTTGAAATCCTTACGAGCTTATTGAAATTCTTACAAGCCTATGCGTAAGTCTAGTTTAATTTTCCTATTTACCCACTTGCCTATTGTTCCCAGAATGGAACTGCATTGAAATTTTAGAGAAGTAGGGATAGTGGCCCCCCCTTAGCAACATAACAGACCAGACAGTAATTAGGTTTATTTACAATGTGCATCTTGGCTTAAATTTAGTTTCATTTTATTTGCATTTCCACATACCATAAAATTTACTTTCTGGCTGAAACTAGAACTGCTTTAAAATCTAAAGAAATTTAGTGAATTCTTCTTCTTCTTGTGTACGCAGGCTGGTACTCCTGTGGACACCATGTATAGAAAGGTAAAAGGGTTAATCCCACCTACCCACCACAGGGAGTGGAGGTTTGTGTGTATGCCGTTTTTTTTATCCCCCATTAAGGCAGCCATACCCAACTTCAGGGAAGGTGCATGCTATGTGTAACGTGTCCCTCACCAGCGGGAAAAAATGGCCTTCTCTTCCGAAGGTTGGTAATGTGATTTTTACGTGTGTGCAAGATGTTATCGTGCGTTCACACACAGAACCTCGGTTTTTAACCATTCGAATGACTGTATGAGAAAAGGAGTCAGAACCTAGTTAAATCCGAGGGGAAAATCCCCCTGTTTCTAAAAAGGGCCCAATGGGAGATTCGAACCGCCAACCTCAAGATTACAAGTTCGGCACTCTACCACTTTAGCTATTCCACCCCCGGGTTTTTTGGTTCTTTCATTAGTCCAGCCAGCAAACTTCAAGATTGTTTTCGACGAAACCCCAGCTTTGGCTGCAGCACTTCCAACTTATGGCCCTGTTTGAAAAGTACGGTTTTATTTGTGGTACCAGTGCTAGAGCATGCAAGCACCTCTTTTCACCCACTGCACGAAGGTCTACTTACCCACAGGTGCATGGGTTTTGTATGACTGAGTAAAAGCTGTTGGGTATTGCCTCTGAGGACTGTGGTTGTCTCTATTTACTGGTTCAAGTGTTTCAGAGGGCAAAGATTCTCATTCTTTGTGGGTGTTCTTATCTCAGCTGGGGGCTGTATGTGCACCTGATTTAGTTGTTTTTAACAAATGTGAAAAAATTCAACACAACTTACAATCATATATCTTCACATCATTTGTCTTTAAAGATTGCAGGCCATGACCTTTCTGACTCGTAGCTAAAGTAAAAAAAAAAAAAACATCACAGTTTCACAGTCACTTTTTTTCAAAGTTGTTTATCTACTTGGAAACACAATCCAGATAATTAGGCGCTGTATTTATATACCAAATGTCACAGTACTTGGGTAAAGAAGGTCTGCTTTCAAACATCCCATTTATGAGTCTGCAAATGACAGGATGACTACCAACTGTGTATTCATTTCATACTGGCAGATAGATAGACAAGCATTATGCACAAGGTAACAGCACTGTAACTTTTACTCTTTACTAAAAAAATTGGCTAAGAATTTTGCTGCCTGCATCACGTCTGGAGCATGTTTTTTTGGATTTTGTTTTTCCGAAGTATTTTTTTTCATCGGCAACTATGTTTGAAACACTGCGCGTGTCTGTGGCCGCAAAAAACGACAATCGCTTGCTGCTTGGCTAGAGCACCCCACTCTTGGGTACACTCCCCAGTATTTGCATACCCTCAACTGGGGGGAAAAAGGAAAGGGGGTTTCCCTGTTAAGAGGGAAAGGGAGTATGCTTTCCGGGTTTTTGGGGTAGAATTTTGGGCCCTTTACGCTTGCCCCAGCAAAGCCACCAGTTTTGTGTTGGCCAGCGGCACTATGCCCCCATAGCTCGCTCTCTCCTAAAACTTTCACCAACATGCCGTGATATTTAAAAAGGGGGGGGAAGGATACAAGTCAAAGCTACTAAAAGGGGTTAAAAAAGCTCTTTTGCATAAGGTTAGATCGGGCGGGCTATTTTTTTCCCGTTTCCAGAAGTAAGGGGTTTTCTTTTCTTTGTTCTAGTGTCTTAAAATGTTTTTGTTTTTGATGAAAAAACCAAGGGGTCGAAATGCATTTGTTTTTTTCCCTGTGTTTTGTTTGTCTATGCCCTTGGGGGAAAATATCCCCCTTCTTTTAAAATTTTAACTTTTTAAGTTAAAAATTTTTCCCTTTGTGCCGTTTCTTTTGGTGATGAAGACAGGTGACACAAAGGATGTCTTTAGTTGAACAATTTTGAAAAAATGATTTTCCAATGAATTCAAGTGGGCGGGGCAACGTAAGCATTCGTTTTGGCTACGTCACGATAAAATTCAAGACTTAAACCATGTACTTTTTTTAAAATTTTCAGAATCTGTTTGTCAAATTTTACCTTTTTATCTACTACGTAATCTTTCACCTTGAAAGGTAAAATCTCTTTTTTAAATTTACCCAAAATAGAGAGCAAGAAAGTGTGTCTGAGGTATCATAGTACTTTCTTGCTATTGTTCACACGAACATCTTCTGAGTCTGTAGAGCGTTGTCTTGGGCCAAAAAAAAAGAAAAAAAAAGGGGGGGGGGGGGGGGGGGGGGGGGGGGGGGGGGGGGGGGGGGGGGGGGGGGGGGGCGTCTTTCCTTGTTTTTGCCTTTCGTAGGTTTTGTTGCAATTCTGTTGTCATAGAGGGACTGATCTGACGGGTCCGCCCCCCCCCCCCCCCCCCCCCTTCCCGAAAAATTTGTCCAGCTCGTTATTTGATGGATGCGTCTTTGCTCTGAAGAGTGGCACAAATGGGAAATTTTTCATTACATTACCTTGAGATGTGTGGGGGGGTCGGGGTGCAGTGACATCTGCTCCCATTGACATTTTTTATGAACATGCCCATAAGGCCGGGAGCTTAGCTTCTGGTTAGTCCCAAAGCTCGTGATTTTCGTTCTCATTTGTCTTTGTGTTGGGCTTGAATTTCTGAGTGGTTGTCCCACGCTCCCATGGCTTTGATTGCACGAGGCAATCATGACAATGCCGTTTAATGGAAAAGCGGGAAAATCTTTCAAATTCTGGCGTTGACTTTTTGGGACCTGTAGGTTGGGCAGTTGTTTGGGATAGGTATCCCATTTTTCCCTTGTTGTCTTCTCTCACCTTTTAAAAAGTCTTCGTCGAAAACGTCGACTGTAGGGACCTCTACGTCATGGAAATCACCATCAGATGATGCATTGGAATACTGAGTTGCTGGGGATGGTATCATCGCTCTGGCCTTCCTTTTTTTTTTCCTTTGTGCCCCACCCTTTCTTGGTCTGACCCTGAACGGAATTCCCCCTCTGTTTGCAATCTTTCCCTTCAAAAAGACAAAGGTTTTCTGGGCGCCCTCGCTCCATGCCCCGTGGGTTTGGGGGAGGGGGTCGGGTCTTTAGTTTGAAGGGAAACCCTTATCGTTGCCTCCTCAACGGGAAAAACCTCATCAAATTGACTGATGCTGCTTTGGTTGTTAAATTTTGGGGACCCCAGTTTAAGTTTTGTGACCTCTTCGTGTCTTGCTCCCTTTTCTAACTGGCATATTAACAAAGGTTGTCAAGGTTCCCGTCCGGGTGGGAATGGTAAGACATTAACGCAACCAATGGATATTCGCCCACGTCAATTTAAAATTTTTAATGCCACAAAGGGGGGGTTAATACCGCACACAGAGAGAGGATATTCGCCCACGGGAGATTAAATCTAATCCACGAAAAGGGGGGTAATTACCGCCACAGGGGGGGAAAAAGACTGAAGAAAAAAAGGTATTTTTATTCATCAGTCGGGGCGACTCAGTTAAAATTTAAACACAATCAATTATTTTGTATAAAGTGGTGGCTTTTTTCCATGGAACAGATTTGTAGTAAACTTCGCCTATAAAAAATCAAAAAACCATTGAAAGACAGTATAACTCAGAAAATTTTGCAAAAAACAAAGTGTCACTCATTTGAGTCTTTTTGTATTGACCTTTTTTTGAAAGGCTATAGTTTACGTACTCTACCCCTTCTAAAAAAAGCCATGGAAACAGTGACACGCTTTGTCTGCAACACTAGCATCCAATTCCCTGAAATGCTGCAGGGCCACTACTAAACGTAACTTCCCTTTGGGAGCGATGCTTCGGGTGAAAAATCTACTTTCCCTTTTTTACAGTCGACTCCCCTGGATTTTTTTATATGCATTCGTAGCTTTACATGAAACTTTTTATATAAAATGTAGTTTACTTAACGTTTCCACAGAATTTAGTTTAAATTTACCCGGCTTTGCACACCCGTTCCCTCCCGCGTCTTGGCAAAGTGTGCAAGTGACACTCCTCCCAACAGTTTTTAAAATGACATGCTTTTTGCAAGTGCATAGATTTAAATATCTGGCTGTGTTTTCTCCAGGGGGGCCGTGATCCTTGTCAGTGACAATGATCCCTGTTCGGACCAACCTCTGTTATGACCATGCCCTTCTTCATGAAATGTTCAACTGTTATCCCATGATTTCTCAGTGACGATGATTTTTTGTCAGTGAAATGACAAGTTCTAGTGCAGTGATTGCTGCTTCAAAAAAAAATTTCGTTAGTTATAATGATCCAAAAAGTATTAAAATTATTTTTTTTTAGTGACGGGATTTTTTATGTTGTGACTATGGTCTTCATAGCCGACAATGATACCCGCTATTGAAAATGATCCTTTTTGATCCAATATTCTTTTTTTTAAACAATGTAGCCTTTTTAGTGACAAGTCCTCTGTTGGGGAAATTTTTTTATACTATGCTAGTGCCATGATCCTCTCCCTTAAAAACCTGTTCCTGCAATACAATTATCATCTGCTAGAGCCTTGAGATTTTTGGGTGCCCTGATTGCTGTTAGTGACAATGGTTCTTCTGGAAATGACCCTCTGAAAGTGACAATGACCTCTTTAGTGCCCCTTGGTGATATGTTCGTGACAATTATCCTCTGTTTCAGGCAATGATCCATTTAATTTGAAAATAAATTCATTGTTATTGACAAGCTAGTGAAAATGATTTTTGTTAGTGAAAATGATCCTCTCTTAGCGAAAATGATTCACTTAAGTGTTAAATGATCCTCTCTCTAAAAAAAGATCCCCTTTTGTGCCACGATCCCGTTAGTAAAAAAGATCTTCTTTTTGTGACAATGATCCCTGTTAGGCCCATAAACCTTGCGGGGTCTCGGATCTTTTTTGGAAAAAGATTCTCTGTAGTGACAGTGATCTTCCGTTAGTTACAATAATCCTTTGTTAGGGACAATGATTCACTTTTAGTGAAAAAGATTTTCTGTAGTGACCATGTCCTCTGTTGCAAAATTTATCATCTGTGGTACGGGGATCCTCTTTTTGTGACAATGATTCTTGCCAGGACATGATCCTCCGTGTGACATGATTCACTTTTGTAAATGACCCTTTGCAAGTGAAAGACCCCTTTTAGGTCAATGATCGCTGTGTGATTATGCCTTGGTTTGTGACAATGTCCTCTGCTAGTGACAATGACCTCTGGTTTTGAAACGACCTCTTTTAGTGACAATGCCCTCTGTTAGTGCAATGTCCTTGCTGTGTTTATGATCCTCTGTTAGTGACAAGTCCTCTGGGGACAACGTACTCTGTTAGGACAATATCCCCCGGGTGACAACGATACTCTTTTAGTGACAATGACCCTTTTTGTGACAATGTCCTCTGCGGGTGATTATGATCTTCTGTTAGTGACAATTTCCTCTGTTAGTGCAATGATCCTTCTGGATTATGATCTTCTTTTTGTGACAACGATCCCCTGTTATTGACAACATCTTGTTTGTGACAAACGATCCTGTTGTGACAATGTTTTTTTGTTTTTGTGCAATGTCCTCTGTTTTGTGACAATTTTTTGCTAACGACAGTGAGCCAACCCCCCAGGTTTAAATACGCGATTACCATGCTGCCCCGAGCGAGGGATTGAAAGGAGTTTTTTGAACTGCTTTAAGGTCAATTTTTTTTTACAAGAAAGTGAAATTTACATTATTTAAATTTTAATATATTAATATATAATTATATATATATATTTTAAAATTTTGAGGGAGGAATTGTTACCCTCACTTGTTTTCCCCCCACTCTTTAATTGTTTGGCATTATATTGTCTGGTCAATCAGGGCCGATTGCTTTTGGGGAGATCCAATAAAGGGTTTTGCTCTACACAATTCTTGGCCGTGAAAATGTTTTGGGGGGGTTGAATAGCAGAGCACCAAAAATGGATCCTAAGCATAGTCTCAAAGATTGCCCTACATTTTTTATGTTTCAAAATGTTTTTAGTTTTTCAGAAAACTTTTTCCCTCCCAAAATTTTAATTTTTATTTTATTCTACTAACCTTTGGGGTTTTTTCTTTGGGGTGCTGTTGGATCTTCTTTAAAACCCTTGGTGAGAACCCAAGGGATTTGGATGGGTGTGTTCTTTTTGACGCCAAGGAAACAGACCAATGGGCCCCGTGTTCCCTGAGAGTTCCGACCCAGCGGAACAAAAGGGGCCTGGGAGCAGGCGATACATATAACTCCCCTTCAGAGGGTTTGCGAGGTTCCCTCAGCAGCTAAAAGGGTTTCTTTTTATAATTATTTTTTCCCCCCTTTTTTTTTTTTTTTAAACTTTTTAAATTTTTTCCCAAGTCTTATTAATGATGAGGAATTTGTTAGCCTGCACTTGTTTTCCCCCTCTTAATATATTATGTGTGTGGTGTGTGTGTGTGGTTTTGGTGTGTGTGTGTGTGTGTTGAACTCTGCTTCAACATTATACTCTTTTTTTCCCCAGGGAATTATGGATGCTTGAAATCACAGTAGAGAGCAATGAGCTGTATAAGGGAAAAATTTATGAAGCAACCCTTATGAATGGGGACGGAAAGAGATGGCATTGCAGGGTCATAGACTGTGACAGGTTTCCCGAAAACAATTTGACGTGTTGACTACTTTTGGTCATTCTATTTGGTTTACAACTTTTTTGTTAACAAAAAAGAAAACAACAAAAACTGTTCAGTTTTTGATCCCAGCCCCTCCTGTTCCTTTTTTTTGGGGAAAAGGAAGGACTGCCTGGTAAAGTAACACATTCATTCCATTGTTTCCCCTCCTTTCTCTTTCCCCCTTCTCTCCTCCTTCTCATCTCTCTCTCTCTCTCTCTCTCCAGATTTTCTTAAAGCATTGCCCGATTTTTTTCCCCCGAGTTTTTTGCCAAAAAACCCGAAGGGTTGGTTGGGTGTGTGTGTGTGTGTGGGTTGTGTGGTGTGTTGTGTGTGTGTGGGCGCGCGGCGGGCGTGCTAGCGTTTTTGGGCTCATGTCCTGAAAAGTGGACTTTCCTTATCCATCCTTTCTAAGGGTACGTTGAATGCGTCATATGAACTAGATCTCGTAGCCCCCCTACTTTTCCCGGGCCCAATAAAATTCGGTCCAACCCTCGAGGTCGTCTTTTTTTACTCCCATGGCCCTGCCATTGGTGTTCATGGGCGTTCTTCAGTACTTCACTTCAGCTGCTTGGGAACAATCATTTGTTTTTTGTCGACGCCTTCTTGCTAGGTTACCTGCAAAAAATCCCTTTTTCCAACGAAGGTGCGTTACCCCTTTTCTCTTTAGAAGCTCCCAACCCTGAACATTCTTTCCAATGTTGGATCTTGTTTCTGAAGTTCTTTTACTTTCTTTGAATCCATTTTGGTCTTGTGGCTTGTTATCGGGTTTGGGTGTTTCGGTTTGACGTTTCCACCTTTCGCCTGCGCCTGTCTCCAGGGGAAAAAAATTTTTTCCTAGGGGGTTTTAGGGATCCTTGATGTTTTGGTTCAAAAATGCTTGTTTATGTTCCTATGAGAACGGGGTGTACGGGATCATTCATTCGGCAACCTCTAATCGTCTTCACAGTACGGTGAGTCCAGGTTTACAACGCTCGGTATCTTGTTAAAAACCCTTCCTGACGCCAGAGTTACTTTTTTTCCTTCTCTCAGTTCCCTTATTTTTAGAGATTTACGTGTGGAGAGCTATGCTGTAGTGTGTTTGTTCCAAACACTGAATGTACTTTTGGGTGGTAAGACCACGTTGTGTTTACCCCAGCACAGATTATTGTTGTTGCTAGCCCCCAAAAGGTGTGTTTAGGGCAAGAAAGTTAACTTAGGGTATTGGGACAAGGGGTTTGTTCTTATGTTTAATTGATGTTTGGACGAGTGCCCATTTTTTAGATGTATTTGTGCGCGTATGACTAAAGGGTAGTCAGTAAAGGTGATCGAAGATGTCATTACGGGTGAGATAAAGGATTCGGGTGTGAACCGGGGTGTTTTTTACTTGGGGTCGCTGTGGTATAGGTAATTTTTAAACCTATTGTTCCTTGGACTCGTGTATCTTTGTTATTTTCTGACGTAAAAGGTTACGGAAAGGGAAAAGTACTGTGGGGCGTTTTCTGGTTGGAATCGTTTGTGCGCACGATACAGTGTTGGTGACACTCATACCTCTGTTAGGGAGGGGAAATTTCGAGTCTGTGTGAGTCATACTTTCATATTAAAGTGGCATTTACGATCTGTGTGAGGTCATTATCTCTGCTGGAGAGCTGTGTCTAGTGAAGACGTAAATTCACATATTTTGGTCGGGAAAAACACTGTTAAAAGGAAAAGCAGGGTGTTATACCCGATTAGTGATAAACGGGCCCTTAACCATACCATTCGAAAAAAGCAATGTTAAGAAGTTTCATTAACAACCTACTCGCCCAAAAGGAAAGGGTTCAGTCAGCTAAGCGTGAGCCGAATGAGTCGTTCATGACTGTCGGGTAAGACTTGTTTTGTATTACCTGAGTGGTTTGGCGCCCCGCAAAGAAAAAATCGTTCGAAGATGTTTTTTGATCTAATGTTGCAAGAGCAATTTTTAAAGGGGTTTGGACCCAAGTAGCCACGTTCATTAAGGAACGGAAGTAGGAAGCGCGCAAGAGATGGTGATTTGGCCGAAACGTACGAAGAGGCGCATTAAAGTGAAAGATTCGAACCAGGAGTGACGTGAGAGGATGCCGTATGGTCCGACCCGAATGGGAAAACCCAAACAACAAAGATTTCCCAACACACAGAGGGGGAGACCAAAAACCACAGAATACTCTGCCCAAAGATGTTTTGCATGTAAAAGAAAACGGCACATTAGGCGTGATTGCCCTAAGTTGCTAACACCTAATCTCCCCCCGGATAAGCGCAAGAAAGACAACAGGAAAGGGTTAAAAGCAACTGAAAGGTTTTTTGGATAAGTGCAAACTTATCGAGTTCGACAACCACTGTCCAGGTCTGTTGGGGGAGTGATGACTGATGGATAAAGGGGCAAGGAGCACGTCCAGTAGTGTAGAAGATCTTGTGGAAAAGATAAATAACTGAAAGAAGAAAAACCATAATCATCGCGGAAGGGTTTCAAAAAGGCTACCTTACAGTTGTAACATTGATCCCCCTTTACTGTGAACGTCCAGTGTGGGTGCACTCATCCCAATCTTTTGGGGAGGGTATTTTACGAGTCTGTGTGGGGCTCTATCTTCCTTTAAAGTTGTTTTTAAAACGATCGGTGGGGCTCATATATCTCGGGGTGGAGAGCTGTTTAGTGAGACAGAAATTCAGTATTTGGTCACTTTGCTATTTAGGGTTGTGTCTACAGTGGAGTTGATTAGATCTCCCCTGGAACTCCCCACAGGATCTGCATAGGATAAGCAAAACCCCCGAATCTATGAAAAATCTTACGTGTGTCTGCCCCTTTTACATATTGTAGTACATAGGCGTCAGTACCAGCTAAAATGGATGGCCCCCTCAACACAAGGTTGGCCAAGACAGGCAAGTGGGGAAAAGAAGTATTCAAAGCGCGGTGCAAGAGGTACCGGCAAACGTTCAGAAAGTTCCAGTGTCCCTTTCAGATGTCGTCCACACTGCCCCGATCGTAGAAGGAAAGTTGCTTGGGCTCACCCACAGAGCTCCCAATACGTTAAAGGGAAAACAGAGAGAGAAAAAAAGGAAGAATAGAAAGGGAAGGAAGAAAGGGAGAGAGATAAGAAGAAAGAAGAGAAAGAAGGAGAGAAAAGGAAGAAGAGATGGGAAAAAGAATACATTGAGAAGTTAGATGTGAGAGAGAAAACTCATCAAAAATGGACGCAGGTCCAGATGCGTAGAAAGTTTTGAAATCCCCAAATTTTTTTTTAAAAATTGGTTTTTGTTTACTTTTTTTTGGCCACCAGGTCACTATTTTTAGTTGCACGGATTTTGCGACCCCCTAAACTTCTGTCTAAACGCCCAAATTTTTTAAAACACAGTTTCCCGCTGATTCTAGGTCTGGCAACAATATTGTGGGTTTCCGCATCTTAAACCCTCCTTCTCTCCTCCTTCCCCTCTTTTCCCAAAGCACTTGAATGGTGTGCATGTGTGTGCGGCATGCGTGGTGAGTGCTTTCGTGTTTGCATGCGCGCGCCCCGCGCACGGGGCATGTGTGTTTGGGGGTTTGGGGGTGGGTTTGCATGTTGTGTGGGTTTTTGTGTGTGTGGTGTGTATGTGTGTGTGTGATGTGTGGTTGTGTGTGTGGTTGCGAGGTTTTTTAATTTTTTTACCCTGAGTTTGTTGTCCAAAGCACCCGAATGGTGGCTGTGTGTGCGTCGTGGGCGTGCTTGCTTGCTGTTTGCATGCGTGTGTGGTTTCGGTGCGGGGCTTGTTTGTGTGTGTGTGTGTGGTGTTGGGGTGGGTGTGGTGTTGTGTTTTGCGAGCTTAAAACATTATTTTTTCCAAACCAGCTGTAACAAAGTCAAGGGGCTTTTTTTTTTTTTTTTTCGCAGGGGGGGGCTGCTATGTGTATTGTGTCATCCACACAACGCCAAACTGGCCTACTCTTTCCGAAAGCCCATAAAAGGGGTATTACGCATGTGTTTTAAAAACCCGGAACCTCGGTTTTTAAAATCCCCCCCAAAGGTTTTTTTTTTTTTTTTTTTTTTTTTGAAAAGGATCATAGGAATGCAACCAAAGGGAGAAATCCCCACCATACTGAAGGCCAGCAGAGAAATTGATTTAAGCACCCTATGATCACCGGTCACGAGTCTTGTTCTTTACACTGACTATTTCTGCCTGTTATTTCTTTTAGCTGGGACAGGGTCACACAAAGGGCATGGGTTTTTCAGGCAGCCATTGCCAAAACCTAAGGGGTCAGTGTCCTTGGATAAGGGGGGCAGCTACATACCGATCTTTTTAGGCCTCTACAGGATAGAAAAAATGGGAAAAATTTTGGTAGGGAATCAACAGCTGGATATCGATTTAGACATTTACACAACACAAACGGATCTTTCACAGTGCTACCAAAGATTTAGAGAAACAATTTACAAACCCGTAACCTTAATACTAAAAAGAAATTTTTAGAAAATTTTTTTTTCTTTCAGGAAAATTGCGTGAAGCCCAGCCCCCTTCTAAATTACTACAATTGTAAAGATGAATTATCTGAATTATTGTGGTGGGAATACATAGCAGAAGAAGACATACCCGCACAGGTCTTGGTCAAAGAGGAAAAGGGGAGAGAAAGAGGAGAGAGGAGAGAGACAGAGACAGAGAACAGAGACAGACAGCAGACAGACAGACAGAAACCTGTAAAGGAGACAATGAACGAGTTCCAAGTCCCCGATCCAGAGGGCCCTTAACAGCGAGAAGTTAGTGATTGACATGGTAATTTAAAAAGTTGAAGCCGAAAAGATCTGAGTTTCCAATTCCCTATTATGTAAAAAACAGAAGTTGGGAAAAATTCATTTCAATTGAAACGTGCCAAAGAATGGAATCTGAAACAAATTTTTAATTAAGTGTTGACATTTTTTTTTGAAGCGCTGGTTTCCCGGGAAAATTCATCGACTAGCACGTTGGACCCCCGGACTGGGTGTGTAAAGAATGAACCGGTGCATAATTTTTTAATTTTTAAAATTTGGAGGAAATGGTCTGTGGGTTTTGACATTACAAAAGCCATATCGAAAGTGCCTGGTTACTTGTATCACCCTGTGTGTGTCAATTTTCGGCGTTCTCCTTGTAGCCCGGGGAAAATTGTTGATTTCTGGGGGGCAAGGTGTGGAATGCTGTTTACCCCTTTCGTTACTGAGCGGAGCAGACTTTGTTTCGGCCTTTGGTCATGTTTGAGGCTCCACCCAGAGGGGGCAAAGACCCTTATACTGGTCGATAGGGCATGGTTGTATCTGCCCAAAGCTCTCAAAACCCGTTGGGTGCCCGTAAACCCCCAAAAAAAACTAATCAGATCAAAGGGTCCAGTTTGCCAAAACATCGTTTGGGAAAAAGGGAAAAAAAAGAAACAAAGCAACAGTGACCACATCTGTCGTCCCTAGGTTTTAAAAGGTTTTGAGTTTTGGGAAAAGCAATTTGTTTGCGGGGGGGAAAAAAATTGCTTGTGAAACACGCGGGGAGCGTTTTAAAAACGTTCTTTTTTACGCTTGTATTTTCATCCGATTTTTTGTCTGTTTTGTTTTTAGCTACAGTCATTAAATTTAATGAAATCCCCCTTTTGTTTACTGTCTCTCGTCGTTTTGTTCTATCTGGGGTTTCTTTTTTCCACTTGTCTGCTGTTGTCTGTCTGCTCTCCTCTCCATGCATCTCTCTCCCTCTCTCCCCTTTCCCCTCTCTCTCTCTCTCTCTCTCTCCTCTCTCTTTCCCCCCCTCTCCTGATGACCCCATGTGTGTGCGTGCGTGCCTGTGTGGGGGTGTGTGGGGGTGTGTGGGTGTGTGTGTGTGCATTGGTGCGTGCACGTATATGTGTGTTGTGTGGGGGTGTGGATGTTGGGGTGTGTTTTTGTGTGTGTGTGGGTGGTTTTGGTGGGTGTGTGTGTGTGTGTGTGTGTGGTGGTGTGTGTGGTTTTCCATTTTTTGTTTCCCGTTTTTGATCTCAGATGCATCCAAGTAACTCAATTGTAAATATACAGTAAAATAAATTTATTACAGGTAATAAAAATTTGGGCTTGAGTTACTGTAATCCTTTTCAATATTAGTTTGGAATTATTAAAATGTCAACCCCATGTGAGTGTGTGTGTGTGGTTGTGTTAGTGGTGTGTGTTGTGTGGTGTGTTTGTGTGGTGTGTGTGTGTGTGTGTGTGTTTTTTTTCGTGCATGCGGGGCTGTGTGGTGCGTTTGTGTGTGTGTGGGGGTGTTTGTGTTGTGTGTGTGTGTGTTGTGTGTGTGTGGTGACTAAACACGGTAAATAAAAATTGTCCACACGTCGAACGAATGTGATTTTGGCGATATTAGAAGTCCCCTTTTTTGTTTTACCTTAAAAAACTTGACATTTCACCAGTCATAAAAGTTCAAAACAAAAAAACACCAAAGGCTATGATTTTTTTCATGGACAAATGAACGGAAATAAGCGCATGAGTATGCATAAAGCTTTATTTGGCATGAGAAACGTTTAGGGGCACGTCCAGTCCCCTTTTACAAAATGACTGTCAAAATCATGTTTATTATTAAAATACGAAATCATGGACTGCGAGCAGGGCAAGAATAAATACAGAGGCCAAAGGAATGAGAAAAGCTATAAATCTTTTTGGGAAATTTTTAAGAAAGTATGGGGACAAAAGTCCCCCTCTCTCTTTCCTTTCCCCCTCTCTTCTTCTCCTTTTCTCCTCTCTTTTTTTTTTTTTCCTCTCCTCTGCCAGAGCGTATCACATTCCCGTGTTTAACCAATAGATTTAGATGTTGTAAAAGCAACAAGACGTGTGGTTTTGGGTGTGTGTGTGGTGTGGTGTTGTGTGTGTGTGGTGTTGGTGTTGTCATTTTTTGTTCCTATAGTCTGTATTAACCGCAAGGCAACACATGGCAGTTGTTGCTCTGATGGCAAGGGGATGCACGGAAGTTTGGGGGTACATGATTTTCAACAGGTTAAACCCAAAATTTTTAAACATGAACAGGGGGCCAATCCCTATGTAGACCTAAACATAATACATTCTCTCCCCTATCCAACCATACCACGTAACGCATTTAGCACAGTTAGGTTTTTACTTTGGTGAAGGTCTACATTTTAAACGCCTTTTTCCCCTTTTTTCCCAGGGTCCCTATTATGCATACAGCATTTGCTCCACTTCCCTAGTGCGGCGCCCTATCGGCGCAACGTAGTCTAAGTGCGCAGCCACACAGAAAACTTTTTTTGGGAAAGAATTTAATTCAAAGAGGAATTAGAATTAAGGTATAACAAGAAAACAACAGCAGCAGCAGATCAGCAGCAGCCAACAAAAACAAAAACAACAACAACAACAAAACAACAACAACAAAACAGTTTTAACAACAAGAGAGGAGAGAGAGAAGAGAGAGAGAAGAGGAGAGGAACAGCATGGATCAAAGACAGCCCGAAACAAAGGTGCACTAGACTAACCCAAAAAAATGAAATAAAATTTAAAAAAAAAACTATGAATTCAAAAGTTTTAAGTTTCCTGTCCCAAATCCATCTCGGGCCTACCTTTAATCGTTGCGAGCTATTGAAATTTAAACAACCCCCGACTTTACCCCTGGAGCTTTTGATTTCTTACCCTTATATGATCACACACTTTTTATGGAATCTCTCCGCTCCTGAACAGTATCCCGACGAGGTATCTTCACTTAAAGCGGGCTTGCAAAAATTCAAAGGTATATTTTAAGTTTAACATTTTTTTTTTTTTTTGTGAAAAATTTTAAACATTTGAAACACATATTTCAGAAGGTTTTGGATTTTAAACTGGACATGAAAGAGGGAAGATAGAGGGCGTCCTCGCTACTAAAAAGCAGTAAACAGCACGATGTGTATGTTGGGGAAACAACCCCCGAAAAAATCCCCAAACGATGGATGGCTTCGCCCGGGTTTGACTTCCTAAGAAAAAATCAACAGAAAAGGACATTTCAGAGATCATCCCGGATTAGTCAAAACCTTGGGTTAACAATGACACATTCTCATCCCAAAAACCCACCCGGCGGGGCACAAAAAGTGTGCAGGGGTGGGGTGGGGGAGGGAAATTTCACAAGATGGAAAGGAAAACCTCCACTTGCTGCCTTTTTTACGAACACCAGGTAGGGTGGGAATTGAAGGAAATGACACTTCAAATGGAGAGGCACTCCGACACGTTCTCAACAAATTCAAGTTTTGATGGTAAAACAAAGGGAAAAACATACACGAAAAAGGCATGGGCTTTAAAATAATATAGAATATTAAAAGTAAAAAATAACAACAAATAATAATGATAATAATAATATAAAAATAATAATGTTTAATTATAACAATATAGTAATTAGTATTTTTAATAGTAGTGTAGTATGAAAAAAAAAGAAAAGAAGAAAATGGAAGAAGAAATTTTAGGATCTCATAATAATAAAATAAAAAATTTAAGTGGGGGGCAAAAGCATGGTGAAATTGCTCATAAGTTTAAAACGTTGGAAACCAAAGAAAGTCGAAACATTGTTTTTGTTTCTGGTACTTTGAGGCAGTGATGAATGAAATTTTTCTTGCAGAAACTTTGTAATCAGATTCGTAAAGTGGATTGGTTTTTAAAAAAGAGGCATTTACGATGTGAATCTGGGGTTTTGGGGAGAAGGTGGACCCCCAGTGCCACATGTTCCCTTTTTAACAATATGATTGGGGGGAGTCAATATGGATCAGTTTTTAGTGGATTGAAGGCCCTACTTTGCCCTCGTTTTTGCAATTTTTAAACGTTCCTATCCCCGGGATTTTACCGATCTTTTCAATTCAAGTGTTTTGTTTTTGGTGTGGGTATATTTACTTGTTTTCAAACTGTGTTTTGCTTTTGTTCAAATGACTGTTGATGATGGAGTGACGTTCAATGATGGGATGGGTTTTGAGTAATGAATA
Organism: Conus canariensis; assembly: GCA_033310375.1. Lineage (NCBI taxonomy): Eukaryota > Metazoa > Mollusca > Gastropoda > Neogastropoda > Conidae > Conus > Conus canariensis. The sequence continues at coordinate 3,275 of JAMYXO010003640.1, read as the reverse complement.
TGAAAGGACCTGAGTGCGACCGCTGAGTTACTCTTTGGGTTTTGTTTTGCTTCAATTAAAACAGCACAAACAACAACAAAAACAACAAAAACAACAAAAATAACAAAAAAACACTAAACAGATCTACAAAAAGTGATGTGACTGCAAGTATGTTGGAAGATGCAAATGACGTGAGTGATCGCTGTATTAAATTCCGAATCAAGTAAAAAACAGTTATAAAGTACAGATTTTATCAAGAGCACACAAAAATTTTTTCCTGCGATTTTGTAGTGTTGTTTCGTACTACACCAGGGTCGGGAAGCAGACTGATTAGGCGGCAAACGTGTGATTTGGGTAAGAAGGAAACGGGTTTAAAACCTCAAAAGCATTTTGCTCGGCTGGGTGTAACAACTCAATTATACGAACTGAAATTGAAACAATCGTTTTAGTATTTTGACAGAAAAGACAATAACGGCGCTGGCAGTTGAAATTAAACTATTTGGTCCATGGATAACTTTTTCCGGATTGGCCGCACGACGTAAGGGATATGGGAAACGGCCAACAATAACTTTGTCCTTAATGGATAATGTCGCCCAAAAGAACGGGGTCATGGGGGAAACTGGGAGTTTTTTGCCTTTGAAATGTTTTCTCAAATTCAGTGGGGAAAGCGAAAAAGCAAACATTTAAGTAATAAGCAACCAATGTCATATTTAGAATTTTGACAAAGGGGGTGCTTTGAATGCAAGTACTGAAGACTGTATCAAAAGAAAGTAAAAAATTCACAAAACACACACACACAACACACACAACACACACCCCAAAACACCACACACCAACACAACAACATTTGGTCACAAAGCTGGGGGAAATAAAGTGGGAAGGGGTGATTACTTGCCTTGTCCATCAATCTAAAACCATCAGTTATTCCTTTTGACTTGCTCTTGGGTCTGGGTTTTGATAAGCTGTTGTAACGTTTCAGTTTTTGACAGTTATTGTTGTTGTTTTTTTTTTTTCATGGGGGAAAGATATCTTTAAAGAAACGGGTTCTGTTTGTGGTTTTGTTTTTTTGTTTTTTGTTTTTACAGGGGAAGATGTCTTTCTTTCTTTGCTTCCTAAGCTCTTCCGTAACACAACAAGGCAACTGTGGGCCTGCCCACCTTTACAATGCAAAAAGGGGCAGGGGCTTGCTTGACCAACGCAGCACCCACGATTTTTTTTCCATCTGTTCCACTGAGGCAAAGATCAGGTAACACAGTAACAGAATGCCCACTTGAAGTTATGTCCGCATGCCACTGCAATTCTTTGCACATACCAGGAAAGGGGGAAACTGCATGCAGGGGACTTTAAGACCCCAAAACGGCGAGCTGACTCTTGGGCAAAGAGCTAGAATGGACCAAAATTTTCCTTAGGTGGAACACACACATCAGTCTCGGTGGGCAAGTGTTTTACTGATAAAAGCAAACCTTTTTAAAAAATCAATTACTTATGTAGCGCAATTCATTAGAAAACTCTCTCTCTCCTCCCCTCTCTCTCTCTCTTTTACTCCTCTCTCTCTCTCCCGTGTTTTGTGTGTGGGTGTTTGTGTGTGTGTGGTGTGTGGTGTTTGTTTTGTGTGAAACACCAAGGGTGGCAGCTGCGGGTTTGATTCAAATGAGCAGTCAGGAAAAATTTCCCGTATAAACACTGAATCAGTTTCATGTCAACACTACCGATGCAAAATGCACCAGAATGAAAAGCCAAGGTGGCTTGAGTTACACGTGGAGGAACGGGCAAGTGACGTGTATCACAAGATAAAATCGATCCTGGCCCAACAGAAAACCCCCCCCGGGTAAGAAATGGAACGACTTGACAGGTAAAAAACGTGGTGCGAAGATTAAGTTCCCCTTTCTGTTATTGCCTTTTTTTTTTGAAAGTGATTTCTTATAAAGATAAATGAATGTGTTGCCTAATTCTAAAACAATGTGTTGTGTGTGTGTGGTGGTGTGGTGTGTGTGTGTGTGTGTGTGTTGTGTTTTACATGCATCATCCATCCTCCCCCCTTTCCCCATTAATTATATTATATTTAATAGCGGAGTAATTTCCGGGGTTTTTTTTTTAAGTCTCAACCATGTGGAGCAGTTTAAAATAATGATTAAAAGTAAATCCAAAAACGGGGGTTTAAAAATTGTTTCGGGGTCCTTCCTCTTTAGATCCCTGCCAATCCCCTGCTATTGCCTCAATCTTTTTTAAATATATATATTATAAAATATTATATATATATTTTTTAAATTGTGATTAGTTCAGTTGGGTTGGGTTGATGGTTGGCAAGGGGGGCCCTTTTAAAGTTGAAAGGGCTTTCTTTTTAAGTATTATTTATGAGGGCCCAATCGGGTTTTGGTTTTATACTTGTTGATAAAAAATTTTCCTTTTGTGCCTGCAACGTCTACGATTTCAACTCTTTGTCAATGTTTCCATACTAGGTTTGCTAGAATCATCCACTTTCCCGTTGTGCAAAAAAATGACATCTTTTTTTGCTGTTTTGTTGCTGCTGCTTTTCTGATTATTTTCCAGTGTGTTAAAATCTGTATTTGTTTCTTAAGACCCCTATATGTTTACTTAATTCTGTTTGGGGTTTCTATTTTTTTATTGAAAAGATTGCTTTTTGATTGGCGTACCCACTTTAATTTGTTTCTGTAATCCCTTGTATTCTCTTTGCCCCCCCTTTCGTTTACAGTGGCTTTGGGTTACGATGTTATCCCGAGAGAATTTGGGTTTTTAGAGGGCTTGCTCTTTTATTTTGCAATTGCAAGTTTTCCGTTTTTTCCCCCCCTCGTTTTTTACGCTGGTTTTTTTTTTTGTTTGAAGTATCAATTATTTTTTTTTTAAAATTTGGCATACAAAAATAAGATAGTTTGTGGTTTCCTATTTAATATTTTAAAAAAAATTTGGTCTTTTTTGGAACGATTTTGTTAAATTTTTAAAGAACTTTTTTTCCAAAGTTTGGTTTTCACCTACCATCATATGGTGGGTTTTAAAAGGTTTTTTTTTCCTCTTTTTATTTTTCTTCCTGTTTCCCGGACTTTCAGGGTTTATATTTCAACTTGTAGTTGATCCCTTTTCAACAGTATTTTGGTAATTGTTTGCTGCTTGTTTTAATTATTTCTCATTGCAGGAAAGGCTGGAAACCTTGTTTATCCCTTGTGGGAATTTTTTTTTGATTGTTGGGGGTGGTTACCCTCTCCTCCTCTCTCCTCTCTCTCTCTCCAATATATAATTATATAATATATATATCACAATTAAGGTGTGGGGAAAAACAA